>JASDQU010585921.1:3040-27418 GCA_032191745.1 Picea mariana | reverse complement strand
TATATATGATTTTTTTTTAATTTTATATTTCAATTTTTGTTTTTAATATAAATTTATTTTTTTTTGTTGGTAATCTTAAAAATATTTTGATATTTTTTTTCAAATTTTGTATTATAGGTTTTTTTAGTTAAGTTTTTTATTTTCCAAAGAAAAAAAGCGTAATTTTATTTCATCAGTTGAGAACAAAATTACATTTTGCCTATACACTTCTGGTGTATTCTTGTTACATTTAGAGTCTATAATCTAATTGCTACTATTGTAGCTCGAAGTGGATTTCTACAATTGCACTTTCAAAAAGTCTTATGATCCCTTTAAAGGAACTATGTTCAATTTGCTAATGTATGTAGCTCATCAAGTCCCTGTAGTTGGATTGTTTGCGCATATTGTTCATGTGGATTTTTTGTTTCTTGTAAACAAAAAAGTTATTTTATCGTTTTGAATTAAGACAATCTATTTGAGATCATTCCAAATTTTTAGTTCAGTTTTTTTAAGCTATATTTTTAATTTTTTTTACTCTGTATATTTGTTTCTTTACCTTTGTTTATATATATATATATATATATATATATATATAATTTTTGGGTTTTTTTTCTCTAACTTTTTCTTTAATCTTTTTTTTTAATTAATTTCAATTATTTTCTTTTTCTTGTTTTTTTTAGTTTTTTATTTTTCAAATAATAAATCTGGTTAGAGTTTTTGTTTTTAAATTGGGTGGTTTTTTTATTTTTTTTAAAAACTAACTTGTGAAGGTTTTTTTGTCCAATTTTTTTTTTTTTTTAATGTAAATTTAAAAAAAAAATAAAAATCTAAACAATGATTTAGGAGTCGATTTTGAGTTGTTTATCAATGATGGTACCAGTTGTTGAGTCTAGGGTTTCAATTAGGTTATGATTTCAACTAAAAAAAAAGCAGTGCTACTAGTAGCTTCGCTTTTTGATTTCAGGGTAAATTTAAAGTCTTTGTTTTCAATGATATCACAATGACATCATTTGTTCATGCGACGGGTCTAAATTTTAACCATCGTAAAAAATAATGTGGATACATTATAAATAAGAAGATTTAAAATATAAAAAACAACCTAAAAATGGAGGGGGGTGCTATCGGTAGCACAAATTTTCAAAATGAGGTAAAAAATGTGACCCCCCAAAAAACGAGAACTTTGTAGAGTTCTCGTTAAGTTGATAACTATGTTTCCTTAGTAAATGAGGAAGGTGGAGGTGGTGATGGTGCACCTATGTTAGTTGATGGACTTCTAAGCCTTGTTATCATGCACAATGAGTATGACCCCCATAATGAGTACTCATTTCCCCATTTTAGTGCATGCTCAAGCTTCTACTAGTTGCTTCCCTCATCATAGCGTTGGTTGAGAAATTTGTGAATGTTGGGAGTGACCTAAGCACTAACCACTACCTCAAGCCCCCGAATTCCCATGCTTTGATAAGTTTACAATTGTTTATTGATTTCTTCTAAGCTAAGGTGCCCCGAGGAGGTCGAGCAAGGTAACAATAGGTGGGGGCTAACTCTAGATGATTTAGACAATGTAGAAAATGGATGGTGGGAAACACTTGAGGAAAACGTTCCTCTTCTCAACATAAACACTATCTCAACAATTTCTCACTGTGACGATCTACTTCTCATAGTTCTTTTGTTAACATGTATATTTTTTATGACATATCTACTTCTTAATCCTACATGAATTTATTTTAATTTGATGATAGAATTGGTTATCAACATTATTATAAAAATTTTAATAAAAAATAAATAAACCTTACTGTAAGGAAATGGGCCTAACGATTAAGGATAGGTGTTTTATCCTTGGAGGTCATAGTATAAAATCTATAGAGAGGTAGGGTATATACACCTTTATATACTAAGGATATAGATAGTTTTGTAAAGGAGTCATTGCCCCACAAACAAGGTGGTCCATTGGTTAATATAGCTTTCATATTTTTAGTTTGAAGTGAGGTACTTTCTACAACCTAATAGGGATTAGATTTGTAACTTAATGTAATGATAATGAGACATAGATCTATGGAAAAAATAAAATAATGGTAGATGTCACTAAAAAAAACTAAATAAATTATTAATAATAATAAATTCAAAATTATAACATTTAAGTGAGCTTAATATGCTTATATATGAGATGTTTAGAATGGTGTAATTTTAATAAATTAAAATGAATGAAAACTTGACATAAATATGTTAAAACCATAAAAAAATATTATTTGATTTCTTTTTTATCCCTCTTAGTGATTAATAAATCCAAGATTAAAGTGAATCTTTTTTATCATCATATTCAACCTTAGAAGATTTTGGTTTAAAAAATCATCTTCATTTCCCATTCTGCAAAAATTCCATAACCTTGTGATTCATTAAAGCATATTTGGAAATCCCCATTCTTGAATTCATTTATTATCATTCTTTCCATCCACTTTGGGTTTGTTAGTATCTTTTAAATCCCCTTTAGGTCAGGTCCATCTTTAAAAAAAAAATCTTTCTTCTTATGGTATCTTCTCACCAACCCCTCGTATCGGTTTTCACTGTAAGTATCGGTTATGTGTGTTAATAATATCATCTTCTTGTTGTGAGACCTTAACACATAGTTCTACTCAAAAAAAGTTAATATTTTATCATCATTGATCTAGGTGGACATCGGTGGTTTCCCACCTATTCCATTGGCTCAAAATACAGTTTTCATCTTGGTAGTTTTTTAATGGTTTTTCAGGTCCCAAACTTCCAGGGTCATTTTGAGGCCCTAAACGACGTTTTTTGGCTCGAAAATGCCAAACATGTAGCCAAAGGAAGATGCTAGGCCGAATATAATGTGTACTTCTCAGCTATACCTTTCCGAGAGGTATCGAGTGCCCTAAACTAAGATCATATGCAAAATTTATGCCTTGAAGAAGTTGATGTATCAATTACCCCCATCGGGGCCCACAAACCTTTTGGTGTTTCATCTCTTGAGGTTAGGGTTTCAGATGTTTAGGGTTCTCTCATTTATGCTTATGTTAAAAGGTCATTTGGAGTCTCATTGTAATCATCTTCTGGTGAATATGGGTAGCCATCACATTTCTTCTTAGAGATAAGCTGCCACCATTCTAGTGAGTTCATTTCACTATGTATTTTTTTTTACAATCTCTACATATTTCATTCTTTAATAGAAATCGAGTATTATTGTATCTATGTTTTTCTGTCCTATTTTTTTGTTTCATTTTGTTCCCTCATAAATCTGGATCAATGGTATCTGAGAGGTTTTCTCTTTATATGTTTCTCTGTGCATGTCCCCAACGAGGTCAGAGTATAAGGAATTGGGACTCGAACTAGTCGAGCCTTTGGAAGACTGACCTCAACAGTCATCCATGGTAGAGGAAAATAGAGACAAGGGAGAAGGAGATCCTATTAATTTTTTGCTTGCGGAAGCCCTCGCACAACATAGGAACGATATTATGTATATTTTTTCCCAAATCCTTCGACAATTCTCTACAACAACAGATGTTTCTTCATCAAGAAACCACTTTGGAAGTGCCACCCCCTTCAAGGTACATGTTAATTTTGATATCCCCATATTTGAAGGCCAGATAGATGCGGATGCTTTGGAAAAGTGGATAAATATACTAGAAGGTTATTTCTTTGTTCACAATTTTTTCAATAGGGAAAAGATCCCTTTTGTGCTCCTTAAGGCCATCCCCCATGTCAAACATTGGTAGGAGACTTACTGTGAGAAAAACTAAATAGAGGAGTCTAGAATATTTGGGGTCAAGACCAGTTGGGAATCTTTTAGGGATGTCATCAAGGAACAATATTACCCTGTTGGAAACTACGACGACCAATAAATGAGATGGACCACACTACTTCAAAAGAGGGACCAAACAGTGCTAGAGTTCACAAATACCTTCCATACCTTCTGCACCAAGCTGGGTATTAGAGACTTCAAGAGAAATATGGCTCTAAAATACCGTGGGGGTATACATAGGTACATCCAAACATAAATGAAGTTTCTAAACATATCATCACTAGGAGTCACTTATCAATATGTTATCAAAATTTGGAAGAAATTTAACCATAGGAATAAGAGAGAGTTTGGATCTATGAATGCATCACAACAGAAGTGATGAAAAATACCATCAACTTCAACCCATAATCACAGATATTTCAACACTCTGTCGAAATCAATATTTGGGTTGCTTGTCTGGCTTCAAATCAACACGAATAGGTGTTTAAATGTCTCCTTTTACCTACAACATTGAATTGTGATTTGTCATAGATAAATCTGTGTTAAATTACCACTATGTGGATATACCTATGTGCATGGAAGCATCAACTAACAATGTTGATGAAATCTGTCACGCACAATTCTATGCAAAATTCATCAAACAATGCAGGAGTATCACAGGTTACTCTGCACGCGGAATCCTACAACAATACTAAACTGTCACATATATCTACTGGTTGTTCCACTACGCCAAATTGTGACTGTCTATTCCTGCAAAGAAAAATACTCAACAAATATTATTTTAAACATAATTTTAGAACTAATTGAATTTAATTGTGCATGGTCTTCCTGCAATCACATAAACTCATCACTCTGCCAAGATATCTTATACATAGAGTTTAACCATTCAAACACACAATGCGACAAAAAGAAAACACATGGCACGACAAAACCATGCGATCTGTTCTTTCTTTTTATCAATGAAGGAGTAAATTTACACAATAAATCTCTTTCATTCTTGGTCTCTTGGACCTATGCAATCCACACTTTTACATATTCAATCTCACACACTCACTCCCCTCTTCCTCTTACAAATAATTCAATATATCTCAAGCCCTCGGACAGCTTACAAACAAATGAATCCTGAGTTATCTTAACAAATTCCTAAACTAAATATCTTCTCATAATACTTAGCAACAGACTTAACACCTATGAAAAACAACTCAATAGATAATCAAACAAACTCAACGAAAAATGTCTTCTAGAGACATTTCGTAATTATTACAGAAATAATAAAAGAATTTAGGGAACCATCTCCCTTGGTAAATGTCTTTGATCCTTGAGATCAATTCTAGAACTTGTTGTCATCTGCTCATGCATCAGACTCCTGGGGAAGAAAATAATTATTCACCATCACTTCAAGGTCTGTATTGTACTTGGAAATTGCAACTGTTGTCATCCAAGTAGCATCATTTGTTGGTCGACCCTTCTATTTGACCAAGTACATGAAATATTCTTTGTCTCTGGTTTTCTTCAGTAGTTTCATATCCAATACCATCCCAATATCCTTTTCCACTGCTATGGGTAGTTGTTCTTTCCATCTTATGGCCTGATCTCCATCACTTACAGGTTCATTTGATGAAACATCATATGTCTCCTTGAAGAGGTACGGATCTACAATAGTAAATATTGGAGAAATTCCAACACCACTTGGAGGTTCTATTTCATAGGCATTAGAAGAAATTTTCCTTAAAATTTTACATGGTCCAATCTTTTTAAGATTTATTTTTTTATAAGTCACTACAACAAACATCTCTTTCCTCAAATATGAAATGACCAAGTCACCAACCTCAAAATACATTGGTCTTCTCTTCATGTCTTCTCTTTTCTTATACTTGTGGCTTCTCTCTTGAAATTTTGATTGGCCCTTTCCTACAACTCTTGTATATTTAGTGAAAAATCCTCACCATCGACACTTCTTAATTATTGCTTTCCCAAATTCCTTAACTCGTACACTCCCCTAGGATGCATTCCATACAAAATTTGGAATGGACTCATCCATGTTCTTCTATTTGGTGAGTCATTATATGCAAACTCAGTCTGAGTAAGCATATGATCCCATCGCATAGGGTTCTCATTCACAAGGTTTCTCAAAATATTTCCCAGACTTCTATTTACTACCTCGATCTGTCCATCAGTCTGTGCATGATAGGATGAGATAAAACTAAGATTAGTACCATTTTTTTTCCATAAGGTTCTCCAAAAGTGTCCCACAAATTTAGTGTCTCTGTCAAAAACTATACTTTTGGGTAAACCATGCAACCTTGCAACCTCTTTAAAGAACAAATTTGTAACATTGGTCGCATCACTAGTCTTGGTACAAGTAATTAAATGAGCCTTTTTTTTAAATATATCTACTACAACATTTATTGAATCATTACCTCTATGTGTTCTTGGAAATCCCAACACAAAATCCATACTCACTACATCTCATGGCCTTTTGGGAATGGGTAATGGTTGATACAGTCCTATATTCTGACTTCTCCCTTTAGCATGTTGACAAATTATGCACTTCTCTACAAAATTCTTCACTTGATTTTTCATACCTGACCAAGAATAAAAATCATTTACCTAACCAAAGGCTCTATCTTGTCCAAAATGTCATGATAGTCCTCCACTATGTTTTTCTTTGATCGGATTTTTTCTCATTGAACACTCTGGTATGCACAATTTATTGTTCTTGAAAAACAATCCTTCCTATATCATATAGTCCAACCATTGACTTTTGTTACTAGCAACAAGATTTTCACAAGTTGCGTAGGCATCCTTTAAATATGCATCATCTCGATACATTTCTTTTAAACCATCAAAGCCTGAATTTTTGACTTGGAATTCTTGCAAAATTAAATTAATTCTACTCAAAGCATCAACAACCTTATTAGTCTTACCACTTGTGTGTTTAATCATAAAGGTAAAATTATGTATAAATTCAACCTGCTTGGCATGTATTTGATTTAATTTTGGTTGACTACTTATAAATTTCCATGCATGATTGTCACTATACAAAACAAATCCCTTGGGCATGAGGTAATGCATCCTCTTCTTAAGTGCTTGAAAAATTGCATAAAATTCCTTGTCATAAGAGGAATATTTATGTTTTGCTTCATTTAATTTTTCATTAAAATATGCAATTGGTATTTCCCCCTGACACAAGAAATATCCTATTGCAGTCCCACTAACATGAATCTCAACTTGAAAGAATTTATCAAAGCTTGGCAAAGCTAACACATGCTTTTCAGTAATTGTTTTCTTCACTAGTTTAAAATTTCTATTAGTTGCTTCAATCAACTTGAATGGTTGTTTTCTTTATTTGACAGTTTCTAAAATAGGTGCACATATCTGACTAAAACTTCTAATGAACTTTCTATAAAAACTTGCAAGTATGTGGAAACTTCTTACCTCCAAAGCATTTATCGGGGTTGGAAAATTCACAATTGCTTGAACCTTTTCTGCGTCCATCTTCAAACCTTCTTCAGATACTACAAACCCAAAATATATAATCTCCCTCTTCATAAAAATACATTTCTTCAAATTTATCAGCAGTTTTTCCTTCTGCAGGGTACTCAAAACCATCTTGATATGCCTTAAATGTTCCTGTTTTGTATGACTATATATCGAGATTTCATCTAGATAGACTATCACAAAATTTCCAATAAAATCCTTTAATACCTCATTCATTAATCTCATAAATGTACAAGGAGAATTTTTTATCCCAAAAGGCATCACCAACCATTCATGTTGTCCATTATTAGTCTTGAAAGAAGTTTTCCATGCATCCCCTTCTCTAATTATAATTTGGTGATATCCACTCTTTAAATCAATCTTTGAAAAATATTTTGAACCACTCAAACAATCCATCAAATCATCTATGCAAGGCAATGGAAATATGTACCTTATGGTGATTTTGTTGATTTCTCTAGAGTCATTGCACATGCACCATCTTCTATCCTTCTTGGGATGAGTATTATTGGTACAACACATGGACTCAAACTCTGCTTCACCAATCCTTTATCTAACAACTCATGTACCTTCCTTTTAATCTCTTCATTCTCTTGTGGGGTCATTCTATAGGATTCTTTAATAGGAAAACTTGTTCCAAGGATTAAATCAATGTGATGGCTAATACTTCTCAGAGGAGGTAAAATATCTGGTAAGTCATCCACTATAATATCAGCAAATTCATCAAGCATAACTTTGACTTATTTAGGTAAAACATCCAGATTTGTATTAGTGAGTATTACCTTTGGCTTGGGTTACCAATTAAGGCAAAATGCATCTCTTCTTTTTTTACTTCTTGCGGCAACTCCTTCCCACTACCAGTAGTGCAATTGGACCAATTTCTTCCTTGTTTTTATCATCCTTCAAAGATAACAACACATGATTGTTCCCATTATTTTCGAGAGAATAAGTGTTCCTTATACCATCATGCATGACCTTCCTTTCATACTACCATGACCTTCCCAACATAATATGGAATATGTCGATGGGAGTTATATCACATAACACCTCATCCTTGTAGATACCAATATGAAATTCACCAAAATATGATGTCCCTTTTGCAACCAGGACACTCTATAGGGAGTGGGATGTACTAGCCTCTACAATACTAATTTCTCTACCATCTTTGTGGAAACCAAATTGTATGTGCTACCACTATCAATGACAATTTTACAACATTGACCTCTTGACTTACATGAAATCTTGAACATAATTTTCCTTTGATTTGGTTCATGAACCTCTTTTTCTTCCTTAACCAAAACTCTCTTCAACAACAATGATTCCCCTATGTTATGAAAAATATTACCCTGCAGACAAGCTAAGATCCCCTTTGGACCAAGACCCCTTCTTTGGTCCAAAATTAGAAGTAAACAAATGGTTGCTACTTTCCCTTTAAATATAACTCAACCAATCAAGCAAGAGAGAAGAAGAATGTGGCATACCTTATTTTGATGTTCATCCTCGTTGCTCCAATCCTTGGGCTTGATCTCCAAGATAATCAATGCAAATGAATTCCTACAAAGACTAGCAAAGGATTCGACTCTTCTTCTTTATATGATTAGATGAAGAAGATCTATCTATGAAGATTGAAACAACAATAAACAAGTAAATGTATAACACATGAACTTGAAGGGAATAGGCCAAGTTTATATTAATTGGAAATCCAATAGCAGGTACTTACAAATCATGTTCGACAATGCAGCAAATTTACCAAGCTCTCCTCATTCATCCCCTTGTAAAAATCTCTTATAGTCAGAATGATGATACTTCAACAATTTCCTTCACCATGGAAATGCCTTCAATTTATAGGATTGGGAGGCTCAACCACCATGAGATAATAAGGGAAATGGTTGAGGATATGGCTCCATGAGTTGGGATTTGATCCTAAGATAGTTCCCTGGGATAATATTTGACCCAAAACAACCTCCACCTTTAAGAGTTGTCCTTTAAGAATAGTCGAGATGTGCCATATTTTTCTCTAACCACACGAGAGCTCCCTTTGAGTGAAATATATAGCACCATTATTGCCCCCTAATAAAGGAAGGGGGAGCGTTAGTGCTCCCTCAGCATGAGTAGGGGAGCACCACCCTTCATAAATGCCCAAAAATGGCCAAATTTTCCAAGAAAAAGGTGTAGTTCCAGACCTCAAATGGTGGGTTTTATCTTCCAAACTAACTAATTTAAGGATTGTGACAAATGTGGTTCATGGTGTCAATGGATTGCAACACTTAGGAAGGTGCATATGACACTTGAGACAATGCATGTGACACTTAACAAGGTGCATACGTCACTTTGTGACACTTAGGGTGCAAAACTTAAGTGTGAAATTTTGATGTCTAATAGATGCCCCCTAATGTGTAAGGTGAGAAGAGAAACTGATGGTCGAAAGACCTTATAAATTATTCAATGCAAGGGTGTTGGAAGATCAGAACATGGAAGAAGCTGCAAATAATCATCAATCAATATAAATATATGTTTCATTCCCGAGGCAGACTACCTAAGATTGGAATACGAGTTGACTCAAGGCATGGACACCAACCAATACACTGCAGATCCATGAGAATATTGATTAATGATATGGCCACTAGAGACAGAATGTGGATCCATACCTCCATGACACGAATTGATCGTAGCTATGAAAAATACACAATGGAGCTATGAGAAGACAAAACATAGTCACGAATCAATACAATGTGGATCTATGTGATAGTTATATATCAGTAAGATTGCCAGAATAGTGATTGTAATCAAATATTTTACATGCTCAAATGATCTCCATCACAACCTGGGTAAAGCACATAACAGAGTGAGCTCCTAACCCAGGGTCTTCGTCCCGATCATGAAATGGTACAAATCTATCCATGTGAATAGATGACTCGATGTCAAACATAGTATAAACCACTTGATTACCGGTCATTGAGGTATACCGTTAACAAGTGCGAGGGAAATCATCAATTATGACAATGATTCCCAAGGTAACTTTAGTACATTCCAGAGAATGTGAATAAATGAGCTGAGGTCAAACATTCATGGAATAATTCGATCAGAGGTCAATGTTGTAAACCTATTGTCAGAAGCAAGGAGGACTTCCATTGATACATGCAGGTCCCAAGGTACTAATTGGTTTCTAAGTCTAATTCCTGGATAATGTGTTGAAGTCGACATGAATATACTCGCCGAAGGAGGGCCTTGATGTATCCCTCATCATCAACATAAAATAGACACAGGAAAGTGATGTAAGATGGTGGATTAAATTATTATGGATTGACATAGGAATGGAAACTGGTAATACTACATATGGGATGGTTTGAATTGAAACTTCCTTTGAAAACTATGAGACACGACAAATGACTTCGCATAATTGACTCAACGAATACCAAGAACATAATGTGACGAAAATAAGAGAAATCTTCGACTGGAACGAAAAATTATAACAACACATGGAATTGGTATGACTCAGAGTCAAGAATATTACCCAACTATAGGATGAGATGCTAACAGGTGCCATGTTCAAGGGTGACAAAAATAGCTTCCATAATGGACTCCAAAAAAATTGACCCACTTCCTTCAATTCCCCCCCACCATGATTGGTGAGTACCTCTTTGTTTTTTAAATGATCTTGAGGAGGATAACATATGCTAAGTATAGCTCATCTTCGATGAGTCCCTCGACATATGTTTAATGAACCTGAAGAAGGAGGGGTTCAGTCTCGTATGGGTTCTGGAGTTTGGTCCCATATAGGTCCTTCAATGCATAATTTTATGAGCCCAAAGAAGGTAAAATCGGTGGTTTTTCACGTTTAGAGAGTCTGAAAAGAACTTAAAGATGACTCCATGTGTGACTTTTTCATAAATTTAGTCTCCCAAGCCCAAAAAAAATGTAAAGCAATACAAGGGAGAACTCTTCTAGTCAAGCTTGACTAGAGTATTCATTTTTCATAATTAGTCTCACGAGGTTAAAAAATAGATAAAATATCACTCAAAACATGTCCTTTCAAAACTTTTAACGAGTGTGAAAGGAAACAAGATCACTCAAAAATATTTGCATGTTTAGGGAGTCTGAAAAGAGATTAAAGGAGAAGTCTCCAAAGAGTTCATTTTTCGTATAGCTTTTACGAGTCTGAAAAAGAGATAAAAGTATACTCGGTAACCTATTCTCATGTATTAACGAGCACGAGAAAGAACAAAGACTTATCTCCGTAAGTTATTCTCATGTATTTATGAGCATGAGAAAGAACAAATACTAAGCTCGTTCTAGAAAATACTACTATGTTACAATGGGAATGACCCCCAAACGAGAATCACTCCCTAGCAGTGTGTCTCTATAAAGGTATTTTTCCCCCAACTTGCATGGTATAAGCTAGTGGCTTCACTCTAGCATGATGTCCAGAGGCTGGAAACCTACCCCCCAAGCATTGTTTCCTTCATCAAATCTTATTATTTCCTTGTTTAGGCATGTAGTTACTAATAGGAATGTTTTCACTAGGCTGAGGAAAAGAAGGTTCAAGTATTTGATCCAGAGTGAGACTTGATTCGAATGGAGTGAGACCCGGTAATACCAAAGGATCAAGTGATTCTAGGTTTTGTTGCACCTCAGTTGAAATCATTTTAACGTGGAAACCTATGGGGTGTCAAGAGTGGGAAAAGGAAAAACCCCCATGAGTGAGGAATCCTTGAGAACACCTACTCCTACACTCTCAAGACTATATTGTCCTAGAAAAGGGACGTTATTTGTTGCAGAATTGTGGAGATATGGAGTGTAATAGTCCATTTGATCAACAGTGATCATTTTCCCTTGATGGGGAAATCGTAAAATATTAAACATTTAATATGCGACGGTAGTCATCACATAGAACCAACTACGACCAAGTAACAAGTTATAATCCAGGGGTGCGTTAACCACTTAAATATCGACCGAAATGGTTTAACCCTTCAATGTCATAGTGAAATATTGCAAGAGTCTGTGAGGTTGGAAGCCACGTCCATCAAATGCTTTGAGGGTGGTAGGAGACTGGCTAAGTTTAGGAGAACCAATGGCTCTCCATCAAGGAAAATACATGACACAGGTGGAGGCCCCTTCATCCAAAACAATGTGATGGATGTTCTTTCCACCAAAAAAAATTGAATTTGGAATGCTATGTGGTGTGAGAGTCTCTCCTTAAAATATTCCATATTAAACATAATTATATTTGATTCCTCCGGATCCATGGCTCTAATGGATGACGATAGGGTTATATGTTCACTTGGACAGTTCTGTAAAACTTTGAGGGCTGACATAGCACAAGCCACTTGCACCAAATCTTAAAAAATATTGTAGTTTTAGGTAGCACCGACACTTGGATTAAATGTCGCTTTCTAAATTGTTCCCTTTAGTAGGTGCAACACTGCATCAAAAATTGGCTTCTCAATCTGAAGAGAAGTGGAAGATGGAGGAGGAGTGGGTGTGGAGGGTTGATCGATAGACTTTCCATTAACATGATTACCTGGAATTGTGTCATAAGTTTTTTCTTGGGTCGTTAAATTAAATTCCTCAAACATATAGACCTTTGAGGCTCTTGAGGAAGAATCCCCATGGTGGGAATGACCTACATTTCCCCCTTACAGAGGAGCATGATTTTTCGCAACTAGATGTTGTTGCTGAACCGAGAAAGGGTCAGTTAAAACTGCAGGTTGGGAGGTACCCTTCAAAAATTTAGTGACTTCCTCATGATAAGGGAAGTCTTTCATGTAATGGTCTTCCTCAAAAATCATGCAAGGAAGCTTATCCTTTCTATTTGGTCAAGAATCAATGATCTTAGTAGTATCCTGCTGGTTAGAATATTTCTTGGATTTACCCTTGTTTTTCTTCTTACCTTCTAGTTGTTGAGATGAAGTGGATTGGACCGCATTCACCTTGGAGGTTTGAGTAGGAGAGGAAGTAATTTTTGTGTTTGAAACGGAAACTGGTTCTGGAGCAAGTCTTGTCAGATCATTCGATGGGAAAGTAGCATTAGGGATTAGATCGTAAAGTGTGTCGGATTGGGAATATACCAAGTCCAAATATTGAGCACGATTGATAGCCTACTCCTCAGTACCAACATCTCCCATAGAAACATCTATGGTGATGGGTGGCAAGAGCGAATTTGTAAACCAATCCCTAAGGAGTTGGTATGGAATTGGAGCTTTAATCAACCATCCCCATTGTCTCCACTCATGAATATGATCATATATGTGGGTAGAAGAGGATATCAGGAGTCAGATCAAAAGATTTGTACGAGTCTCATACCATATAGGCAATTGGAAATGTGTCAGGAAATCCATGGCAAGAGAGTTAAAGACGACAAAGGAGTTAGGTGACTACTCAATATACCATTTGGTTGATGCACTTATAAATTTTCTCTAAAAAATCCTCAGACGAATGGAGTCATCCATCAAAGAGTTTGAAGAACACCATAAATGGAAATTAATAACATGATTGTTAGGATTTTCCCCAGGTTTTCTGTCAAATTCTGGGATTACAGATGATAATTTTGCAGGGATGGCGAGCCAAAATGGGGCATGCTGAATGGGATCATTTTTCAAACGCGCTAGACTTGACAGATCTAACGTAGCTAAAAATGGAACATGTTGTTTATCATGTGGATATTGGTGGTAACCATGTAGCATGGGAACATCAGTATGACCATATCTAGGTTGCGGTGAGATGGAAAAATAATATGGTCCTCCCATGTATGGCAGTTTCTCGGGTTATCCACACATGTAAGGTGGTTGTTCTGACTGTCCACCCATGTAGGTTAGTTGTCCCAATTGTCCACCTATGTACTGTGATGAACCTCCTACATACTGAAATTGACCTGATGGTCCCCCCATGTATGGTGATTGGCCTAATGGACCTATTGTATACTGTGTTTGAAGGGACTGTTGTGTTGGAATCATGGGGTTTATGGATTGGTAGGTAAAATTTCCTTGTTGAGGAATTCCCATCGAATTGGGTTGACCCCACAAAGGATTAGAAACTCCTGGATATGGTTGGTCATGATAAAATCCAGTGGAAGTAGGGATAGAAGGACTTGCAGGAGAAACTTTCCCCTAGGCTTGTTGACGTTGCAAACACATAGGTTTCCCCCCCAGCATAAATTTTCCCTCCAGCTAAAGGTTTCCCCCCAACTAAAGGTTGGCCTCACATTGAAGATCGACCCACAATGTAGGGTGTACTCATCTGTAAGTTTTTATATGGAGGTTGAATAGCTTGTGTAACCATGGTTGTGTGAATGACTTGACTGTCGGCCACCTGACCGATGGGAAGACCAAGTGAAGCACTTGGTGTGTGCATGTGTGGAAATGGCGAGGCGGGAATATTACCTGACCCATGTGTGAAGGGATATGTATTCACACATGGTGGTTTCAAAGTTACATGGGTCACCGATGTTCCTAGTAAATAAGAAATACCAGCAGTATCAACTATAGGAGTTGTGGATAAAGATAAATTCCCAACTCCTTCAGGAAAACCAAAAGATGATGGGTTCATGCCAAACGATTGTGTAGTGGTTGAAGCAGGAGGTAGATTGTAAGAAAAAGAGGCATCAATATATCTTGTGGATGGTGGATCAGTGAGTGGTAGGTTGATTGGATCAGTAAAATGAGGATTTGTGTAAGATTGAAGGATTTCTATGAAGGTTGTGACCGGTTCTTCTATGTGTTGGCCACTTCCAGGAGTTACACTCTTGGTCTCAAAAGTTTGATCTTTGATCATTCCTTCATAATAAACATTGTGTTTAGGTTTGTGAACTTCAAGATCTATACCTTGTATACTGTGATATCTTCGATCTTAAGGTCGACTACATAAATCAAAGAAACACACTCCTAAGATAACTAAAAGAAATCAACCAAGAAACAATAGTTCAAGGATATTTTGAAGATAGGATGTCAATCCACCAATGAAAGAAATGAGAAGCAATTACCCCTACCTCCATGTAACATCCCTTCTCAGTGCAAGTAAACCTCACTTTCGTGGGATCACCCTCCAAGGGTACTGAAAGTGTGATATGAATTTTTTCCCAAGTACCATGGGAATCCCCCCACAGTCACCTATGTAGATACCTAGGAAAGGCCACTAAGGTTACCAAATCGTAGTTAGCCTCTGGGTGGGTACAATCAACAATCGGGATCAAATGTATGGGAAGGAAATGAAGCATCGAGACCAAATGAAACTAGTGACACTTCAAGAAAAAACCACAGTACATGTTCTTTCCACTATGATTGGTCAATCTTTGGAGTGGTAATATTCTATTCTCTCCTGCACACGACCTCATGTTTAATCCCTGTGTTAGAGGGGTTTCCTGACTATGCTGATACGAAAATTGGATTTTTTTACTCTTTAGTGTTCTACAGTCTGTTTCGGAGTCTTGGACAATTTACTCACTTTTCCTAGTTCAAAGAACCTAATATTGTCCTATTGTTGGTGTGTGAAAATGAAAAAATTCTATGGTTTATTTTATTAGCGCATGGTTGATTTTAATCGCTTTTACTCAGAAGGTTCATGGAGATGAAACTGATGATGTGTGAGACTTGACTCCAATAGAATGCAAAAGAATGAGATTCAATTCATTATTTTCGATGAATTCTATGTATGGGAAAGAGGATATTTCTATTCTTCTTAACAGGAGAAAGTACTCAAAACTATGCAACTTTCAATTTTTGGGAGCAATATGATGCCAAATTACTGAGCAAATGTTTTCCAAAATACAAATGCACATGCAAAACTAGCTCTTTTCCAAACATGTACCAAAACAAATATACTAAAGAATGCAAAAAAATTATTTGTTTCATTATGTATGCAATGAGATATGCAAACTTTTTTGCTTCTTAACTTTCAAGTGAAATGAAAGAGATCAATGTTTGACACAAAGAAATAAGAGGCAAAAAAGAAACCAAACAAATTGCACTAAAAAATGATGAGAACAGAAAGAAATCAAGCATGAGATAACTTGTTCAATCAAGGACTCGAAGATGTAAAAGAGAAAGAATAAAAACACTCTTAACAACCTTAAAAAACTATGAGCAGCAAGAAACATTATTCAAGGTTGGGTTGCGGTAAACAAGAGAGTCATAATCACTTAGAAAGTAATATTTTTCAAATACAACAAAAACAACTCAATACCAAACAACCTTTGCAAACTCTAATTGATGAAAACAGTCAAGCAATCTGAAAATTTTGCGAGAAGAAGATTAGACAACTAACAGGTAGTATGAACCAAGGGATATTGTTAACCCAAGGGAACTATACAATTTCACAACTAGGAGAAGTTTGAAAACTCAAATAAAGAAATGAAATGAGTAATAAATGTCAATTTCTAAATCAAAACAAAGTCAAAGACAAACTAGGAGACTCTAGGCTATAAGCCTCTTAACTTCAGAATGAGAAAAACCAAGCAAAAACTCATAAATCCACCTAAAAGAGGATATTGAAACCCTTGTTACCAAAGTAACATAGCGCTATGGTGCTCCCTAGGAGACTAAGGGGTGCACCAATCATGCCAGTGGCGCCCTAGTATTAACTGCAGGGTAGTGTTGGTCCTGAAAAAGCTTTAAAATGTATTCCAAAAGATAAAACTCAGCAGAGACTCAATAAATGACTCTGTAAACTCTTCAATCAATAAGAGGGAAGGGGAAATGAATCATAACCAAGCATCAAACAATCAATATATAATCACAAGCAAGGATTCAAGACAAACTAAAGAAAAGACTAGTCAAAGTCCTTCCCTAGTGGAGTCGCCATTTTTTTGTTATGATAAATCTTACCCTGCAGACAGGATAAGATCCCCTTTGGACCAAGACCCCTTCTTTGGTCCAAATAAAAAAGTAAACAAAAGTTTGTTACTTTCCCTTTAAATCTAACTCAACCAATCAAGCAAGAGAGAATAAGAATGTGGCATACCTTATTTCAATGTTTGTCCCTGCTGATTTAATCCTTGGGCTTGATCTCCATGCTCCTCAACATAAATGAAGTCTTGCAAAGACCAGCAAAGGAAATATTCCTCCTACTCTATATGATTATATGAAGCAAATACATCTATGAATATTGAATTAACAATAGACAAGTAAATGTAGAACACATGAACTTGAAAGGAATAGGCCAAGTTTATAATAATTTGAAATCCAATAGAAAGTACTTACAAATCATGTTCGTTGATGCAATAAATTCACCAAGATCTCCTTATCCAGCCCCTTGCAGGAATCACTTACGATCAAAATGATGATACTTCAACAATTTCCTTCTACCTTCACCATGGAAATTCCTTTAATTTATAGGATTGGGAGTCTCAATGTAGATTTTAACATTGTACAATTAGTTACTGCAAACATATTTTTAGTAAAAGAACAGAAAAGATACAATGGAAAATACACACATTACACAGATATTTTTCCCCTGGAAACCCAAACCGGGAAAACCAACATATTCTATATTCATCCACCCCATACATTGTTTACAATACAATATACATATAGGAGCTAGCGGCATCCAAAACCCTAATCAAATGACATGGATTAGTCAACAACCCTAATTGCTTAACCGAAAATAGAAAACCATCGACAAAAAACCATGTGCTGAAAAACCGTCCAACAATGGACACGAAAATTGAGGCAAAAAGGTGACATGTTTCCCAAGGAAAAAAAAATCCAGGGTCGTTGCCCCCGAACCCCTGCAACCCCCAAAGACTAGTTCTAGTCATGCAAATAATATAAGACATACCCAACACTCAACCACCATGAGGTAATAAGTCAAATTGTTGAGGATATGGCTCCATGAGTTGGGATTTTATCCTAAGATAGTTCCCTAGGATAGGGTTCGACCCAAAACAACCTCCTCCTTTAATATTTGTCCCTTAAAAATAGTCAGGATGCACCATATTATTGGCACTCCCTTTGAGTGAGATATATGATTCCACTAGAACCCCCTAAGAAAGGCAAGGGGAGCACTATCACTCCCTCAACATGAGTAGGGGAGCACCACCCTTCCTAAATGCCTAAAAATGGTCAAATTTTCCAAGAAAAAGGTGTGGTTATGGACCTCAAATGGTGGGTTTTCTTTTCCAAACTGACTTATGGATTGTGACAAATTTTTTTCATGGTATCAATACATTGCGACACTTAGAAAAGTGAATGTGACACTTATTAAGGTGCATATGACACTTGAGACAATGCATGTGACACTTAACAAGGTGCATACATCACTTTGCGACACTTGTGACACTTAGGGTGTGACACTTAGGGTGTGACACTTAAGTGTAAAATTTTGATGTGTAACACCCTACCTCTGGAGTTTCTTATTTTTCTATTGCATTCACATCTTCTTCCTTTTTTTATACAACATGTGCATTCCTATGATTTTTTGTCTTGTTCTCTAAACAGTCCCATGACATGTTTCCTATTTTACCATATGTATAACATCTCATTTCTCTGCCTTTTCCTCGGCCTCTTGAGAAAAATATTATGCCTCTTCATTCTCCTCCTCTTGGTGACTAGATGCTTGAACTTCCTGCCTCTTCTTTTGAAGGTTGAAATATTCCTCTATTAGATTTTCCTTTGCCTCTTACTGGACTCCTTCCTTTGTTTCTTTGGCTCTGCTTTCTAGATAGCTTCTCTTTTTCCTTCAAAGTTGCTTGGTAATAATTTTCAACAGTTCTCAGGGAAAAAAGGTTGATTTCATATTGAATTTCATACCTCAAACCATTTATGTATCTAGCAATCTTCTCAACATCTTCCTTAATGTGGTCATCTCTAATGTTCAACCTATTGAATTCCTTTATGTATTTTTTTACTATCATAGTTTTATGTCTAAGGTTTTGCAATTATCGAAACAAATTCAATTGATAATCCTTAGGCATGAACTTACCTTTAAATTTTTCCACCATTTTGTCGCAACTCTTGATCTCAACTTTTCCTTTTCTCCTTTTGTCTACCTGCAACTCATTCCACCATAGATCCGCATGTCCCTTTAGCCTAGTCACTGCATACTTCACCTTCTTCTTCGCTTCTACCTCTTCATAATCAAAATATTTATCCATGGAATTTATCTAGTCAAGTAATTAATCAACATTAAAATTACCTTCGTACATGGGCACTTCCATCTTAGGCCTGGATCCAACTTTTGTGACCATTCTTACTAGTTGTTCCATTTTTGTTTCTACTCCTCGATCTCCTTCTATTTCCTCGTCGGATCATGTATCTTCACTCTCACTAACATATCCAATGTCAGGTTCTCTCAATTGCACTGTCTCCATGGCCTCCTCCTACCTAGATGCGCCTCAACTCGTAGCTTAACTCATCAGTTACCAAATTCATATCTCTTCCTCCTCTCCTGGGTGGAATTATTCCTTAGATACAATGTTGCTCTGATACAAAAAATGATGGAAAATACCACCGACTTCAACCCACAATCATAGAGTTTTCAACACTCTGTCGCAGTCAATTTCGGGTTGCTTGTCTGACCATGGATCAACACGAGCAAGTGTTCAAATTTTTCCTTTTACCTACAACATTTAATTGCACTCTGTCATAGATAAATCTAAATAGAATTTCCACTATGTGGATATACCTCTTTGCACGGAAGCATCAATGATCAATGTTGATGAAATATGTCGTAGACAATTCTATGTGAAATTCAACAAACAATGTAGGTGTCTCGCGGGTTACTATGTATGCATAATCTTGGAACAATCCTAAATTTTTGCAGATCTTTACGGGTTGTTCCACTATGCCAAATCATGACTATCTATTCCTATGAAGACAAATAATCAAGAAATATTCTTTTAAACTGAATTTTAGAACTTGTTGAATTTAACTGCGCATGGTCTTCCTACAATCACATAAACTCGTCACTCTAGCAAGATATATTATACATAGAGTTTAACAATTCAAACACACAGCGCGAAAAAATTCAAACACACAGTGTGACAACACCACATGCTCTATTCTTTATTTTTATCAATGGAGTAAATTTACACAGGAAATCTCTTTCCTTCTTGGTATCTTGGACTTGTTTGATCCACACTTTTACATATTCAATCTCACACACTCACTCCCCTCTACCTCTTACAAATAATTCAATATATATCAATCCTTCTGATATCTTACAAACAAATGAACCCAGAGTAATATTAACAAATTCCCAAACTAGAGATTTGTTCCTAATAATTAGAAACAGAGTTAGCACCTATGACAAACAACTCGATATCTAATCAAACAAACTCAATGAAAATGTCTTCTAGATAAATTTCATAATTATGAAAAATATAATAAAATAAATTAGGGAACCTAATCCCTTGGTAAATGTCTTTGATCCTTGAGATCAATTCTAGAACTTGTTGTTAGATGCTCCCACATCAAGAAGTCAGGCATAGGCATCCCCAACACACAGGACAAAGGATAAGGGAAGGATGGACAACCTCAGGACAACCAGTCTAAGATGAAAACAAAGAAGGGTAATGGGAACATGAATAAATACATTGGGAAGTGGTGTGAGTTCCATAAAACCCCCTGGCACAACATCAATTAATGTTCCTTGAAGCATTAATTGGTGGTTGAGTTGAAATCCTCAGAGACATATCCAGGATCCAACTCTGATTCAGAGTCAAACAAGGGGAAGCAGATCATTGATGCATAACCCAGTTCCATATTTTCTACCACCAATATCCAACCAAACAAACCAGAAGAGTCGAAGGAAGGTGAGCGCATTTTTACTCGCATATGTGGCTGAAGGGTGCTCCGCTACATTTCACTGTTGATAGTGGAAGCCAAAAGAACCTCATGTTAGCAAAGGTCGTCAATCGGTTGGATTTGCCGACAACACCACGTCCGCAGTCATACAACATCAGGTGGCTCATCCAAGGATGAGATATTTGTGTCAGCCAGACATGTCACCTGTCATATGGCGTCAATCCCTTCAAGGATGAGGTATTATTTGATGTTGACCTACTTGAATTTTGTTATGTTCTTTTAGGCCAGCCATATATGTGGAAACTTCATACTGTATATGAGTCTAGACCTCGTAGTGTCATTGTTACTGTGGGCAGACAATTGTATAGGATACCAGAGGTAGCTCCACCTATCAAAATTTCTTTGGTCTCAGCTAAGTAGTGCAAGAAGGTCATCTTTCATACTGGGAAATTTTTACTCTTCATGATTAGCTCTCATATTGTATAGAAGGTTGTAGCCACATCCCTAGCCTCCACACAGGGCTCCTCTATGCAGTGGAAGCAAGTGGAAAAAATCATGGAAGAATATCAGGACATATCCACCTCACTTATCAGAGTACCTATGCAATGTCAGGTCAAGTATTCAATTGATTTGACCCCTGGAACACCTTTTCATAATGGGCTAGTGTATCGATGCTCTCTCTTGGAAAATGAGGAAATCAAGCACCAAATTCAAGAGCTACTCCAAAAAGGGAACATACAACTAAGATCCTCACCCTGCGGAAGTGAAATCATACTCGTACAGAAGAAAGACAGGACTTGGTGAATCTATATTGATTACAGAGATCTGAATAAAATCACAGTCAAGAATCGGTACCTAATTCCCCAAATTGACGACCTTATTGACGAGCTCAAGGGGGGAAAGTAGTTTAGTAATATTTATCTAAAGTATGGATTTCACCAAGTCCCCATAGAATATATTGATGTATGGAAGATTGTTTTCAAGTATAAATAATTTATTTTCGATTCATTGGTCATGCGTTTTTTCTTGAATAATTCCCCAACAACTTTGAAGAAGCGTTCTGCAAGAGTTGGGAAAAACGCTTGCAACACATTCAACAAGTTCTCCACACTCTGCAGAAACACAAGTTATATGTTAACTTAGAGAAATGATCCTTTGGCATGAACAGGATCCAATACCTCAGATACATTGTATATGAGCATGGTGTGCATGATGATCTATCCAAGATATAATTCATTCACGATTGGTCATCCGCGATAACACTAACCAAGCTTTGGAGCTTCTTAGGCCTTGCCAAATTCTATCGCGGGTTCGTGTTTAGGTTATCCCACATCACATGGGCTCTCATCCAAGTGAAAAAGGGTGGTTGCAAAGCCAAATTTGTGTGGGGAATATCAAAAAATAAATCCTTTGATGATCTAAAACACTGCTTATGCCCATCCTCGGTGCTCGCCTTACCTGATCTGCAACAATCATTTGAGATTGATACATATGATTTTGATTGTGTTGTTGGTGTCATTATCATTTAGCATGGTCATATGGTGGCCTATCATAGTGAGACAATCTCAAATTTCGTTCTTAACTACCCCACCTATGACAAAGAAATATATTCCATTGTACAATCCTACTACCAATGGAATCATTACATTATAGATAAGGAAACAGTCATCCATACAAATCGCAAGCCTCTATATTTCATGTAGACACAAGGAAAATTGCAAAATGAATTTCATCAAAATTGGTCCACATAATTGCAGTAGTTATGCCTCAACATTAAGTATAATAAAGGGAGAACCAATCATGTCACTGACTGCCTCAGTCGACCTCCATTTGTAGCACTAACTATTCGAAAATTGGTTTTCATTGTTATCAACCTTAGAAGAAGACCTAAAGAAAATCCTATAATCCCCTTAAAGTGAAGATTATGTGTCCACTTGAAGAATCCTTGAAGAGCCTTGAAGGAGCCTTGAAGGAGCCTTGACATAAGCATATATAACTCCAAAGTGGTCCCCTTATGGCGTAGCTTTTAAGCATGGCCCTCATGACATGAGGTAACATGTGGTTGTTTCCACATGCCCAGTTTGAGTTGTACACAAATGGATCCTTGAAGGATCCTTGAATAAACCATAAAACCAACTGAAGAATCCCCTAAAACCAAGAGAAGAAGCCCCTAAATCCAAGTAAAGAAGCCCCTAAAGCCAAGAGAAGAAGCCCCTAATGTAAAGTAAAGAAGCCCCTAAGGTCGACCATCTTTAAGGAAGAGGTGCAACCCAAAAATTGCAACTCTTGGTCACACCCCCTCATGTGGAGAAGACTCATATAAATAAGAGCAACCTCATTTGTAATTCGGATCACATAAATTTGACCTAGCCAAGGAAGAAGAGTGAATTTCATCCTAGAGGAGAAAATTTCCAAGAGAAGATGAAGTGAAGAATGGTGAAATTTCAACGGAAGATGAATTCTTGTGATGATTTGTTCTAAGGTTTTCTTTGAAGGTCATCTTGGCATATTCGATATAACTTATTTTCTATAAAAATTCAGATAGTGAAACTTGGAGGTATTTCAAAAGAGATAGTGACAAATCGTGGGTATGAATTTCAGGTCTTGACTCATTACAGGTTTGGAGTTATACTCAGTAGAAGTTGAGGCTCTCTAAACTATGGTTTTCTTCTTCAAAATGAGTCATCTTTCCATTTTCTCTATAAAAAAATTCAGGGACGATTCAAGGAGCGAAACTTGGAGGAATTTCAGAGAAGATATCAAAGAAGATTGAGTACAAGTTTTAGATCCTCATTCATTACAGGGATGGAGTTATACTTGTTGGAAGTTAGGGTTTGTGACTAATCAAGAAACTAGTCCCAAGCAAGTGTTTTAGATGAAACAGTTATATATGAAGCTTGGTACGTCCAAATTTGTAATGTCCCTAATCCGAACCCCATTTGTAGTTGCGCATATAGGATGGTAAGCCATTTTGGTTTTGTGCGCACCTGAGTAGTGTACGATGTAATGCTCCATATACGTTGGTGAGTATTTGGAAACGAGTGTAAATGTAATACACATATAGGCTAGTGATTTGTTGATACTAAGTTTTGGTACTACGCGCACCAATGGAGTGCGTGAGGCTGGTTATCAAAGAAAAGTTGTGCACGTTACCTAGTGTAGCATGTACCTAAGCTAGTGCATGTGTTTTTTTCATCAAAGGAGGGTGCACATATTCCATAGTGTTGCACACACTCAAGTAAGTATGCAAGAATGATTGTGATGTATATATGTATGTATATGTTTTGAGGCCGGAGAGCATGTGTGACTATTGGGATGGTGAGTCGGGACACAAATAGGCTAATGCACTTATCCTTGTATAGTGTATCACACTCAATTTATTAATATATTACATCATTCTGTGCAGACTAA
>JASDQU010585920.1:24459-44056 GCA_032191745.1 Picea mariana | reverse complement strand
CTCTTTGCTTGATCCCAACACCTCTTACATTTTTCTACACCCTAGATCTAGCTTTCAAACCCTAGATGGTGTGCCCTAGCCTTGAGATCTACTCTTATGCTTGGTGGTGGACACTTGGCATTGATCCAAGAGAGGTAGGTTTGCCTCTCCAAGTATAAATAGATCCCTCTCCTCATGTTATTTCAAGCACACTTTTACATTCATGTTATTTCATGTTTATGGGCTGAAATATTTACATCACTAGCACTTCATTTTTAAGCAATTTCATTTTCGGGTTTGGGCCTAAAACGCAAATTTCAAGCACCTAAAACACTCCTAAAATTAACCAAACACACCTAAAGACTCACCCGCGAGTCATAACAACATTTTAGACAACTTAGGTAGCTTTATTCAGCCATCTCCACCATCTAAAACGGGTTTGAGGAAAACAACGAAAGGAAGTGGCGAGGGACCGTCCCGTGATCCTCCAGGAGGGGATCATTTCCGAGAAGTACTCTTACTGTCAGGGCTGACCTGGGAAGCTAGGGTGGGCCTCGTTGCCTTACTATCTTGAGCACCCAGCAGTCATTTGGCCAAGGGAGGAGGAAGCTTAAAGCCCCAACATAGTTTAGGGGGAGGGAACTAAAACTTATTTAACTTTTAAGGAACTCCTTAATCACTTAGTTGCATAGATAATCCATGTGTGTTTGGGGGACTTAGATGTATGTTTAGGAACACACTTGTTGCAAGCACTTAATAACTTTACAATCTTTACTTGCAATCTTATGGTTTATCTCTATAATCATCTTAAGTTTATGTGGGCATCTGTTTAAAACATTGATATATCTTGCTTTATTGCTTTGTGGTGTGATTCAAGAAGGAGTTGAGTATCCCACTTGGGGAGGCATCACCTTCTTGAGTCTTGAGTGCTTTTATAGTTGCCATTGAAAAGCAGTCCAATAGAGTAAGTGTTATTGGGGCATGCTTGGCTCATGTGTTGATCTCACTTTGATTTTCTTGTATTTTTGTATCTATTTGTATCTTGTGTAATCATTGTAACATCTTTAATTCTTTTGTAAATACTTGTAATCATTAATTTGTGGGGGAAGTTGCAACTCACTTTACTTGTAAACTGTTTGTAATTGAACACCCTAAAATATAGTTGACCCCATTGCCCAACCTTAGGCACTAGTCATAGTTGACTTAGGGAAAGGGTTGATTGTCATTTAGATTAACTTGCACATTGCATTTGCTGCCTTAGCATCTTAGGCTAGTTTTCCCCCTTACCCTTTAACAAATTAAAAACAACTCCTAGAACCTTAAACGTTAAATCCAATCTAGTAACTAGGGTCTACCCCCCTTGGCTTCCCTAGGAGTAAGACTAGAAGGAAGAGGTTCCAGTCAAGGTGATAGTGTGGACTGTGAACCTAGGCATTGTGCCTCCAAGGACACACTAAGTGAGTTGGACTTAGCTCACGTTTGCAAGTGTGTATTAGGACGGCAACACAACCAAAGGTCATTGCCCTGGCGTGGTAACCAAATGGTGACAATGTCATGCTGTTAGGTACCCATGAACATAATAGGCTAGCTCGTGATGAGACCCCCTATCCTCTTAACTAGGTCTTGTTTGTTATTTTTTTCGGGTCCCTCTTGTTTCTTGTTGAGAGGCCTTTTATTGCCTTCTCTGGGATCCCTGGGCGAAGCATCTCGAGGTTTTATTTCTAGGCTTTTATCTTTCACCAACTGCTTTTACCTTCCGGGCCTTTAGCCCCTTCTTCCCACAAGATAAGGTGCAACCCCACAAACAAATCATCCTAATGCTCGGACAAAGGGAATAGGACAGATGAGCGGGAGATAAGATGGAAAAGTGGTGGTATGATGGGAGCGGACGATGGCTCTTCAGAAATCCCCCCGGTGGGAAACCAAAACCCATGGGTCAGGCTTGCTAGGACACCCTGTGAATCCCCCCTGTTATCGCTCAGTTTGTAGTTTAGGTCACAGGCTAAAGGATAGAGGACAAACTGGCGTAACAGGAACCTTCCCCACCCAATGTCACCTCGATGGGGAGGTTCTTTCTGTTTAGGGAGGTTAGCCCAAGGGAGATGTCCCCAGCAACCTGGGGTTTGAAAAGGCAAAAAGTATTAAGTCAAGTTTTAGAGTTCCCTCCTCACAGGTTGCCACCTAGGTCAGATAGTCCGGCTAATCAGCCAATAAATGAAGTGTATGCCCTATTGAAAACACCTGCCCGGAACAAGACAACAGAAACACAATATATGTATTTGCAGGCTATAACTCAAAGGGTTAGTACTTCAATGACTATCTGCTATCATTTAATAAGCAATTGTAGAGCAATAGCTATAGAATGAAGTCAACGTTTTGTCAATTAGCTATGAAAGATCATCAATTCATCAATATCTACCAAGATGACTAAGCCAATAATGTGTCCAATCAACAATTCACTCAATAAATGCTTCAAATCATCATTTAATTGCTTATATCACAGTTTTGCTGCGCCAAGATGAAATATTCAACTATGACGTCAACCTTAGTTAGGTTAGTTATGTTAGTTAGGGTTTCAAATTTATGTTTTGAAAGTAGTTTTGTACACTAAAGCTTCAACGTTGGAGATCAAATCAGTGCCTTAGGGTAAATGGAGTCAAAAGATAAGGGCACAAGGTCTCGAAAGGATGATGACTCAGAGACTAGAAGGTAGGGTTCTATGGTGCTGCAAAGGCAGGGCCCTAGAATCAAAACCCTAGGGGAAAGAGGCTCACTCCGATGTTGCTTAAGCAAGGCCTCGTGCTCTTTCCTCCTTCTCTAAATCAACTTGGCAAAACGGCTAGCCTAAAGCATAAGTCTAAGGGAGAAAGTGTTGTAATAACAAGGCTTTCAAACCCTAGAAGGTGAAAACCCTAGGTGTAGGCAATCTAGGCCTAGGACGTCTCCTCTTTTCAACTTATAGACTTCAACGCTAGCTCAGAAGAAACAAGACAAGCGTAGCAAGGGCTAGGCTCTATCTCTTTTCTTCAATGGCTGAAAAATATCTCTCTCTAAGGGGACATGTAACAATGACCTACTTGTGTGCTTGTTACCTAGGGTTTTAAATCAGCAATACAATAAGCAAATGCAAGAAATTACACCTACAACCATTCATTTAAGAAGTTTTGCAAGAAAATTTACTTACATGTCATGAAGAAAATCATAAGCAAACCCTAGTTGTAAACCTTCCTTGAGAGAAATGCCATAAATGCCAAAAATATCCTTCCAATAGCAAGTGCGCCTCACTTTAGACAACAAATCTACCCAAGAAGGGCACAAAAATCAGATCTCACTTGTGTGAGTGAAGTGTGTTATGTTAAAATGAGGGAAAACATCCTCAATTTATATCATCCAATGACCCTTAATTAAAAATTAGGTCATTAAAACAGCCAACAAGGCTGATAACTAAAAATCATACTGGTTTTTATTAAACTGCCTAAAGAAAACCCTAAATGAGCAGTAAGCAGGACGTCTAGCCCCTCTGAGGGAGACGTTGGCCCTTTTTAGGGCAAATCTCAGCACTAGAAGACAAACGTTGGTCCTCTCTGGGCTCCAAACTCTGCCACACGTGCCAAACTGCCCTATAAAGCTGCCACACACTGGAGGTGACGTCAAGGATCTCTGGAGGGCGTCCTGGGTCAACAGAAGGACACGTTCCACCTGCAGTGGGTCAACCCCCTAGGGCTGGGCTCCGCCAAGGCGTCCTGGATGAAAATGTCTTTCTTCTTCTCCCGTGCAAAGGCTCGACCAATCACTGTCCTGTCTCTGCCCCTGATGAGGTCCCAGCAACCATCTGATGGGCTCTTCAGCCCCATGGAGGTCCGAACTAATCATCTCCCCATGTGTACCGATCCACCTGGTACCTATCCGTCGGGTATGGTCCAGCACATCAAAAACTTCGCCCTCCATGGGCTCATTAGTCCTCGAGATCATAGCAATGTCAATCATATTTCATCATTAATTTTATCAAATGCATGCATAAAACCCCTAGCACATCATCTAATAGCTCAAAGACATTACACTGACCTACTATACAAAGCTGAAGAAAAATACAAAGTGCCCTATTGGGCCAGCATCCATAAGAAGAAGAAAGTTCCCAAAAGATATCATCCAAGCCATGTAACACGAGGTGGTGTGGTTAAAGGATGTCCAGACATAGTGGAAGACAAGGGTGATATTATCCGTGGGTGCCTTTGTAGGAGGCGAGCTGTACCTGTCATGGATGCAATTCTTTCCAAGCCCTTTATTGCCTTTATTCTTTCTTTTATTCATTGCTTTTTCTTTTTTATTTCATGATCTAACTAGAGGACACTGCCTTGGCGTGGTGACCAAAGTTGACAGTGTTACCCACGAGCACTTTCACAGAAATGATAAGGCTAGCTCGCGATGAGACCCCCTTTCCCTTGGCCATGCAACCAAAGGTCACTGCCCTGGCGTGGTAACCAAATAATGGCAATGTCATACTGCTAGGTACCTATGAACATAATGGGCTGACTCGTAATGAGACCCCCCATCAAACACACAATGAGCACCTCACTTCAAACACACAACTCACTTGCTCATTCTCTTATGAGGCAAGCTGCAATTACCAGAGAGAGGAGGAGAAGAGTGGCGCATATCTTGGGGAGGACTTTCTGTATTGGTTTGAGTTATCTCTTGAACATTGTTTAAGCTATTTATGATAAGGAAGTTTTGTTGGGTTTTCTTCCCCTAGAGGGTTTCCCAGGATAAATGTTGTGTCTCTTGTGAATGTGTATTTCTCAGTGATCTTGTTCTTATTATGCTCTTATCTATTGAAATGCAAAGAACTATAATAATGGCATAAACATTAACAATATTTCCTTTGGAGCACATCTCTTTACCTGCACATGAAGTCTCATAACAAGTTAGTATTTGGTTAATTATCTTGTTTGTATCATTTTGTAACTTCATTGTTGTATCTTCAGTTGTAACTTTGTGGTTAGTTAGTTCTTCTATCTTTGTATCTAATATTGTATCTAGTATTCTTTTGTATCTCTATTGTAATCTTTGTAAAACGAATCTCCCCAAAACATAGTTGACCCCTTGCCCAATCATAGGCACTAGTCTTAGAAGACTTAGGGAAAGGATTTCTTGTGCATATCTAATCTTGCACTTTGCATTGTTGCTTTTGCATATAGGCTAGATTCCCCCCAAACCTTAATCAACTAAAATCAACTCCTAGAATTTAACTTTAAACTTCATCTAGTAACTAGGGTCTACCCCCCTCGGCTTCCTTAGGAGTAAGCCTAGACGGAATAGGTTCAAGTCGAGGTGACAATGGGCTTTGAACCTAGGCATTGTGCCTCCAAGAACACACTAAGTGAGTTGGACTTAGCTCACGTTTGCAAGTGTGTATAAGGACGGCAACAGTAGATTAGAGGCATGATAATTAAAACAATCAAACCTGGAGTATTTTCTTCTAGTCTGTTGTTCCTCTGAATGCACTGGGATCCTTCTAGATTCATGAGTTTAGCAAAGGTTCCTTCCCCCTGCAAGTACCCTCATGATAATGATACAAATAATATATACAAGTGCATACCTGAGGGTGTTGATATGTTGATGTCTTCATCTCCTTGAAGTCTTGGCTTCCAAGAATTGAGTTTGCTTGATCCACCAAGCTTGTCTTCCATCATGATTTTGTTCATCATATTTTTAGATTCTTCACAAACCCTTGTCAACTGGGCTAGAAAACCTTAGGCTAGGCTAACTCTTTTAGGTTTTGTTAGACTTATGACTACCAACAATAAGCCTTTGAAAGATAGGAGAACACTGGAGAGTTGAAGAGCTCCTTCAAAGAGTTGCAGAAACCCTAATTCTGAAATTTCTGCAAAAATTAGCGAAACCCTAGAAACCCTAGGGCCAAAAAGTCAAAATGCTCGAAAATGCAAACTGAAGCTTGTTGGAGGTGCACCGGAGGAGGTCGTACACTCCTATACAATTTTTAGCCCCAACTCCCAAGTGGCAAGTGTTGAAACTCCTTAGAAAGGTAGGTCGTACGAATTTTCTGGAAACCCTAGGAGGGTCATACGGTTTTGCAAAAGAGAGAGGATGACTAAAATTTTCTTGTGCAATGGGTTCTTCAAGACCTATGCTCTGATACCATGTTGATTTTTCAATAAGCTAGGCTTAAGCATGAAGTTCATTCCATCTTTAGCATTTTACTTAAACCATAAACAATTTGTTGCAGCAACCAAGATCACAAGAAGAAACACCATGCACAAGTACACAAGAAGTATCCTGGGAAACCCTTCTCAACAAGGGAAGAAAACCTAGCCAATCCTTTGCTATATTCTTCAAGAGAAAGACCTCCACCACCATAAACAACTAGCACACAAAAGGGTGCTTCACAAACCCTAGAAGACTAGCGCCCAAGAGAGGTGCACACTTTTCCCAAGAACAAGTGTTTGCCGAAATTTCCAAACTCACACTTGTGTATAGATTCCTCAATGGGGAATTTACCTTTACTTATATTAGATTGAACCTGTCAATAGTAGTGTCTATTGGCACAACAGGGCCGACCTCAATAACTTATAATATAATTAATAATTACCATATTAATTATCTTTTACATTAATTATCTTTTACATTCAGGTGGGGCCGACCTGTACCCTTTACATTACAAATAGGGTTACAGGTAAGTCTAACTCTTGAACAATATAGCAAAGGATCTCATACACCCACTAGTGCTCAGCCACTAGGGGTACATCCATCTATGCTCAGCCACAGGGATGTCCATATCTCTATCTCACTGCGTCTCACAAGAGAACTACACTCACTAGTGCTCAGCCACTAGGATCACGTTCACCTGTGCTCATCCAGAGGCACGTCCAACTCAGCAGATCTTCTTTCTCACTGCATTACACAAGAGAGTCATCTGGAGTTCATCATCTCAACTCTCTGCTTAGAGGAGGCTAATACATCGTTTCATTTCTATCTCAAAACGATGCACCCAGCTCATGGGTTTTCACACGTTCGTCTGTGCTCAGCCACAGGCACATCCAAATCAGCAGATCTTCTCTCACTGCGTTACATAGGAGAATCATCTAGAGTATCATCTCAACTCTCTGCAAGGAGGAGGCCAGCATAACGTTCCATTTATGTGTCAGATAGGAACCACACATCCAACTCAGGGGCACACTCAACTCATGGGCTCTCTCTCAGGTCGACTCAATCAATCTGTGTCCTGGAGGATGTCTCACGCCGTTGTAATCATCAACATCCTAGTCCCCATTTTCTCATGAGACTATAGTCTAGTGGGGACATCTAGACTACTAAGTCTCTCCAAGCCTCTCTCAAGAGGAGGGGAACATTACATTAACATCCACACAATATTGTAGATGAACCAAGCATATCATTCTCTATTTTAATATATTATGGTTTGCATCCTTTGTCCACAATCTTGTGTGTAAAACTCTGAGACAACTATCAGATGCTGCAACTACTTTCGTAATTTCATTTTTCATCCCTTTCAAATGGAACAGGATATTGCCATATACCATGATCAAAGCTGAAAACAATAGTTCTGTATAGTAAATCTTGTAATCTGTACTGGCCATGAGCATACTTACCAACATCGCTATATATCGCAAGATTTTCAAGGTGGTAATAAGATCCCCTTCCTATATCATGATATATTCCAAAACGATGTTTTGCTGATATTTTCCAATATTTTCTAATGAATATTTTTTTTAAGTTTCCCAATATTTTCCCCAATATTGCCCATAAATTATATTTCAGTCACCCAGCAGTATATTCACTGACACAATATTTGCAACATTGACCATGATCTTCTAATATCTATTGACCCAGAATCATGATTCACAGCCATGTTTAAGGGCTCACATGTAGTTTTTGCTGATTTCAATTTTCCATCTAAGAATTGTATAGTTCAAAATGGCCTATAGCATTTTGCAATTATTTTTTAGACAATTTCTTGTGGGACTGGAACTTTGAAATTCCTAAAACACACACAGCTTTGGTATCTGCATATATATTCATAATCACCGATTAAGTTGCTCACATACTTTGCAGAGACATTAACAAATTCAAACAGCTATTTAGTCCCTGATTTACAAAATGATGTTCTAATAAAATACTCAAAATTGTTTGACCATGTCACCACCTTATATGTATATCTAGATCCATGTGGCATGTGCAGGTCTTTACAATTACTGCCGGAACGCATTTTAGATATTTCATTCTGCATACTTTGGTAATAATTGCCTGCCTGATGGACAGAATTTCAATTTTGAAGTTGTATATATTTCATCATACATCAGTAAGGCCACCATCCTGCAATATCTGTAAGGTAGTTTAATTCACAAGTATTTACCGTACCAAAACTGAACAGTAGTTTTTTCCTGTCAGTTATAAATTATCATAACTCATAAGATTTAATCATTTTGCATGGCAACTTTTAACACTTGAATTACAAGGAAATCATTATATGGCATTTAGCTTATAATATAAAGCAATGAAGAAAAGGAATGGATGAATTCATGTACAGATGAAAAGGCAAACCAAATAAGAACTGAAATTCAAATGAGAAAGACATTGAAATGCAGCATACCTTTGAACGGGAAAGCTGACGAACTTTCAGATTTAGTTCACGTTGTTGTTGCTCTGCCCATGTTGTTACTGCCACATCCCCCCGTTGTTCAAATGCCTTCTTTTTCTTCATCAACCACTCCATCCATGCCTTAGATGCCTGACAGCACAAATCAGAGTTAGAAAAAATTCTATACAAAATATGCACACATGCATGCAGAGCCATGTCTCCAACCATTTACCAGAGATCCCAATTTCGAATGCACACATGCAGAGATGTACTAGAAACAGAACACAGAGAAGGCACATACTACTACATAATACAAAGCTTAGATGTTCCTCGACTTGAACTTTGATTTATTCTGTTATTTGTTTATGTACAGACACACTCAGAAGGACATTGGAAGTGTTACCCCCCCTCCCCCATGCCTATGGGTAATTGGAGGAGATCATGTTTCATGGCCCACAATGAAAACAGTGATCCGGTTGATGATGGTGATCAGCATGTCCACCCATAGCAGCCCAGCATCCCCCCTCAGATTGCCTCTTCTACTTTGGATCAGCCAAGCTCATCACATCCAGTCAACACAGTGTATGGGAGATGGTAAGCCAGCGTCACCATGAGGTATGTTAGTCCTTTCTTCATATAAGGTGTTGTGTTTAATATACTAGGCATGGAATGAGGATCATTGGTTGAAGTTGGATAATAGATCATAAGCTCAAGAAATTATGTTTGTTTCCTTGTTTCACCTTGGTGGCCAGCATTTGTACCCTAGTCCCGTGATGTCACCCCCAAGGAAAAGGGGTACTACTGGAGGGCCCTCACAAGGGTAACGTTCCATTTACCAGCCATACTTAACACTTACAATCTTGGATCATGTCGCAGTGTACTAAACTTCGGTAATGGGTCATGGTTCATTCTCTCATGAGAAGAGGGGCTGAAGGCTCAGAAATTGATTGCAACTGCCAGTAAAAGAATAATGCTAAAGAAAGAAAGAGATAATAGCGAAGGACTCTCAAAAGCCAGTCCATACCTGAGCTCTACCCTTTCCGTGTTTGCCCCAGTCCCAAAGCAGTGATGTGATAGCTTGAAACCTTATAAAGAGGACTTGCAAATATGATAAGAGGACAATAAAAAGGCGGAGTAAGGGATTTGGAAAAACGTAGCTCTTAGAAAGTGGTAACTAAAGGGAAAGCACACCCTCCACAAAGGCGCTCATATAAATGGACTAAATGACACCATAAGCCATGAAGTAACCCCAACACATACCACTATCACACTTACTCTTGAAGGGTTATTTTATTTCCTGCTTCCCCCAGGACGTATCCCTCTACTTGGGTTTTTTCTTTCACTATTTTGGTTGGCACACCTAATAGGGTCTGATGAAGGTCCTCCCATAGTCAAACTTGCCAACTTACATAATGTCTTGAGCTCGTGTGAAATTTGAAGGGGATACTTGATGTGAACTATTTATGTGGCTTCTATCTTAAGTAGCAGCTTACTTTGTATGATTAGCATATCTTATGAACATTGGCTTTACTTGATTTCATGCTTTGTTTTGATTTGGATGCACCTGACATGGTACTTTGAAGGACGATGCCCCACGCTTCCACTCAGGACATTGTGCCTTTATTACTGGATATGGCACATGTGATGGAGAGCATTGAATCACTTGGTGGCTTGACACACTCAAATATAGGCTCTCACATCTTCTGGACCTTGGACGATGGACTAATGGGCTTGATTTTGAGCAGGAAGCCCATACTTTGGATTGTGCACCCACACATTACCCAGCTACTTGATGGAGCAAGTTGCACTTGGTGTAGTTTGGATAGAATGCAGAGATGACATACACCCTCCACCATGGATGCCATCCTTCACACTTTGGACCCTGGCCCTTTTGATTATGACGTCATGCTAGGGTTTGATGGAGATGTTGGGGTTTGCTTGCCACATGGACACCACGTGATGATTTGAGGTGGCATGGCATTCTCCCACCTTGCTTGCACTTTGGATGATGACACATGGCCTTGGGAGGCCCTCCTTCACCTTTTGGAGGCTTGACGTCACCACAAGTGTGGCTTTGTGATGGCCATTTTGCATATTGTTATTGTAGAGGCTATTTTGAGGGGTTGGCCCCATTTGTAACATGAATTATTGACATTTTACTTCATTATGTGGACAAATAGTGCAAGGGTTTCCTTGTATAAATAAGGCTAGTGCTCCAAATCATTTTTCATCATCACTTCTCCCTCACACTTGTGAGTGGCGGAACTCTAAAAAGTTCGCTCTACTCTCTTGTCTTCTTGGATCTAGTGTGCACCTTTGGAGAAGGATTGTTTATGGATGCTCTTTCATTTCTTGGATGATATCTTGTTGCAAATAGGGTTTCTCTTGGCATAGCAACTTAGATAAGTAAGTAATTTGCTTTAAGTTGATAAGTTTTCTCATGGTATAATGTGATAATTGCTATCTTGTTGCATGTTACTTTGTTCTAGTAAAACCCTAGGAAGGAGACATGAGTCTTTCTCTCCTTCAATACTTTTTTTGTCCAAGTTTTGGTGAAAGCATTAAGAGACCTTGTCTCTTGCTAGGATTCAAAGGCCTAAGGCCCAAGAGGCTTTGCACTTTAGGGTTTTGGATCATAGTCCATTTTTTATCCTTGAACTAGGTTATCTAGAAGAGGGAAAACAGTATCTAGGGCCCAAGAGGCTTTGAAGTTTGCACCCTAGAAATCACTTTCTTGCGGGTTTTAATCCTAAAGCTCAAGATTCTTTGCACCTTAGGGTTTGGAACCTCATTCTTCTTGAAAACCTAATTCATTCTTCAAAGTGTTGCATGCTTGACTCCATAGCCCTAGAAAGTCAACGGCACTAGTCTAGACTCTAGATCTCTCTTGGTGGTGAAAACATTCTTAGAATTAGTACTCTCTCTTTCTCAAAGCAATTTGACTAACTTTACTAACTCTCACTTTGGCAAACAAATGATATTTATTGCTGTTGTTACAAATGTTTGCTACAGCCATTAGGGCTTGAACTAATTGTTGCATACTTACTTAAAATTGTGTCTAAAGATACTCAAAATCATTGTTAGGCAATTGGATGTTGTTGCACTTGTTGAAGGCTAAATCTTGATGTACAATTGCTAATTTTCTGGGTACGTTTACCTATTGCTGTTACAAAACTTTCATTGCTGCTATGCATTGTCTTATTGCTGTAAATTTGTAACAGCAAATGGTTTTATTGATTATCTAGTGTCTAGAGGTCATTAATGAGCTATATAACTTGGTAATTGTCTATTATATGCTTTGGATTGTTTATCGTACAGGTGAACCAATTACCTTGCTTTCCTCTTTACCTTTCCTAGACCTAGACCTAACATCTAAGTGACTAAAATAGGGGGTTGTAGGCTTGGCTAATCTTGCTACTTGATCCCTTGAGGTCACTAGGGAAGCCTCCCTTATGTTGGACCTCCTTCCATCACTAAAACGAGGGAAGTATCTACTTAGGTGAGAGTGGTAGAGACTTCCAATTGTTACACAAGCATGTATCTTGTGAAGGCTTTGCACAAGTACAAATCATGTGATAACAGAAGGCATAGGCATTTCTTCTCCATATAGGATGACTCGAGCAATAGCAACCCATTAAGGTGCAAAATATTCCTAAATTGCAAGAAACTAATTTTGTCTATTCTATGAATGGTACAAGGAGCTTGGCATGGCTTCAAGCATGCCCTCAAGAGTCAATACTAAATTATATATATATAGGAAACAACACATGATGCCATCTAGATTGATATGAAACAATAGGCATTACATATCTATCTCCCTATCCCTAAAGCACACTCTCAAAAACAATTTTTCGGGGGTTAGAATGAAAATGTAGCAACTCGGTCACTACAGGTTTACTAGTGATCAACCATCCTATTAGACCCAAATGGTAATGTCATAGAATAAGGCAATCAACATGTGAAAAATAGGCAAGCTAATCATGAATAAAGGACACTTAAGCAACCATATATGTCACATGAAAAGACTCAATGAATTTCATTAGCGAAGTGCCTTTAAATAGGCATACAAATACAAGAAACCACTCAAATAAATCCATGGACGACCTGATACTATGGATTCAAACCATGCAATGGATCAATAATGCACATTGTTATCGCACAGTTTGTAGTTAGGATAATTGATGGATGAAAAGAGGTCAAACTGGCGTAATTGAACCAATCCCACCCACTGTCACCTCGATGGGAAGGTTCTTTCTATTTAGGGAGGTAAGGCCCAGGAGAGACGTCCCCAGTGACCTGGGGTTTTGAGAAGGCAAAAGGTTTAGCAAGGCTAAGTGATAATAATCCCCCTCACAAGTCACCGCCTGATCAAAAAGTTCGACTTATTGCCAATAAAGATAACCGGAAGTAATAACCAATAAGAGTACCTGCCCGAGACAAAGCAACAAGAAACTATATGTGCAAGCTTGCTTGTTGGTTAGTACTTCATATAATCAATGACTTTTATGATAATAAGCAATTGAGCAATAATGTTGACAAAGTAAATCAATGTTTACACAATAGCAACGATTACAATATCACTTCTCAATAAATGCTAAAGAAACTTGGCATTCAATGTAACAAAATCAACACTTCATAGACAATGCCTTAACCAACCATTCAATTGCTTTAAAAGTAAAACGAAAGCTGCACAAAGGTGTTCATAGCACAAAAAGATGGCGGCAGCACTAGGATTAGTAGAATTAGTCTAGGCTAGGGTTAGTAAGAGTTAGGGTTTGTTCAAAGTATTGGAAGTTTGTTTTATGATCAAGTTACTCGATCCACAAGGCCTTAGATCAGTGCGCTTATAGGGTATATGGAGTCAAAAGAGGACGCAAGGGCTGAAGGACTAAGTGATGATGATGAAACTAAAGACAAGAGAGTTAAACTTTGAGGTGTTGCTATGGCAATAGCAATGCCTCAAAGATGAAACCCTAGGGGAGAGAGACTCACTTTGGTGTAGAAACCCTAGGCCTCAATGCTCTCTCCTCCTTCTTTAGCTCAATGCCAAAAACAGCTAGCTCAATGATTGAATAAACTAAGACAAGAGAGTTTGTAAGTGATGTGTTGCTAAACCAAGGCTTCACTAGGCAAACCCTAGGGAAAATCAGCTCACCAAGGTGTAGAGACCTAGGCCTTGGTGCGTTTTCTCCTTCTTAGCTCAACAAATAAGGAAAAACGACTAGCTAGAAGAAGATGGATAGAGTGTTGCTATGGGAAGGCTCTATCCTCTTCAACAAATCAAATGGCTCAAAAATCTCGATGGGGACATGAGACAAGGACATTAACTAGTGCTTGTCACCTAGGGTTTGATTCAACAAAATATAATAACATATGCAAGTAAATGAAACTAAAACCATTCAATGAAGAAGTGTTTGCAGAAATTCACTTACATAAACCAAGAAACCATGTAGCAAAACCCTAGTTGTAACACCTTCCACCAAGAGAAATGCCAAAAATGCCAATAAAAGTCTTCCTTCAACAAGTGCGCCTCAATATTTCAGCCAATAACCCTAAGAAGGGCGCAAATTTCAGACATCACTAAGTGGTGAGTGAAAGATGATGATAAAATGAGAGTGAAAACCCTCAATATATAGTGTACCAATGACCTAAATTACATTTTAGGTCCTTAAAAGGCCGACAAGGCCAAAATACCAAAATCATATTGTTTTACATTAAATGTTTGAAATTAAACCCTAATCAAGCAATAGAGAGACGTCATCCCCTTTCTAGGGTGACGTTAGCCTCTTTAGGGAAAATGTAGCCTCTTGGAGTAAAACGTTAGCCCTCCTTGGGCTTCTCCAAGCTGCCACACGTGCCAGAACTACCATAGCTGCCTCCCAAAACGTCCATACTGCTGGGTGACGTCATGGGCATCCAGGGAGACGTCCTGGGCCTTCCAAGGCCAACGTTCCTGTGGAGGGGGCTCAACCCCCCTAAGTATAGGTCTGCTCAGTTGCCTTTGGTGGATTTTTCTACTCTTCCCTGGTACAAATGCTCTGCCCTGTCTCTACCCCCTGTTGGGATCTCAACATCCATCGGGTGGGCTCTTCAACCCCATGCAGGTCCGAACTGATCATCTCCCCATGTGTACCTGTCCAACGTGGTACTTGTCCATCGGGCATGATCCTGCACATCAACAGCTATGCCCTCCATAGGCTCCTAAGTCACAGAGATCATAGCAATGTCAATCACATCTAATCATCAATATTTATTAAACATGTGCATAAAACACCTTTACCCCAGTCTAGTGCTCAAAGACATTATACAAGTCTGCAATACAAGTTTGGGGGAAGTGACAGGACGTCCTATTGGGCTAGAGTCTACTGGAAAAGGGTTGTTCCTGGAAAGGATCAAATCCAAGTCATGCAAGTGGGTGAGGTGGATGGGGATGCCTAGACAAAAGATGCAGTGATAGCAGGGATGGCTTACCGGTGGGTGCCTCTGTGGAGGGTGAGTTGCACCTGTCATGGATGCAATGTTTCCAATCCCATTCATGTCTTTTATCTTCATTCTTTTTCTTCCAAGATACTAGTGAAAGGACACTGCCCTGGCTTGGTGACCAGTGGTTGCAATGTTAGCCACAGGCATTTCACGGAAATTAGAAGGTTGGCTCGTGATGAGACCCCCTTTCTCTTGGCTATGCCACCAAGAGCCACTACATTGGCGTGGTGACCAGATGTTGGTAGTGTCACACCGCTAGATGCCCATGGACCTAATAGGCTAGCTCGTGATGAGACCCCCTATCCTCTAACCAGGTCTTGTCTTATTGTTTTTTATCTTTTTATTGCTTTTTTCTTTCAAGAAGCTAGTCAAGGGACACTGCCCTAGCATGGTGACCAGAGGTGGCAATGTTACCCACAAGTACTTTCATGGAAATGAGAAGGTTGGCTCGTGATGAGACCCCCTTTCTCTTGGCCATGCAACCAAGAGCCACTACCCTGGCATGGTAACCAGCTGCTAGTAGTGTCATACCGTTAGGCACCCATGGACCTAATAGGTTGGCTCATGATGAGACCCCCTATCCCTCAACTAGGTCTTGATTTATTTTTACGGGTCCCTCTGTTTCTTGCTGAGAAGCTTTTTATTGCTTTCTCAGGGATCCCTAGGCAAAGCATCTCGAGGTTTTATTATTAGGCTTTTATTGTCAATTGCTTTTAACCCCCAGGCCCTTTAGCCCATTCTTCCCACAAGGTAAGGTACAACCCCTAAATGATTGGCCAACCCTATGCCCAAACCAGTGTAATGGGATGGGTGAGCGGGAAATAAGATGGAAAGTGGTATGTATGACGGGAACAGACGATGGCTTTTCAGAAATCCCCCCAGTGGCAACTCAAAACCTATGGACATAAGCTTGCTAGGGCATCCTGTCATTCCCCCCAAATATGGTCAAGTGGACAAGCATAAGATCCAAGCACCCATTAGAAACAAAGGAATCAAATGCACATATTCAAAGGTTTTGAGGATCAGATTGACACATACCATGATACCCGGACTCATTACCTCATGGAGCAAGAACCATCTCTGATACAGGACCAAGCCGAAGGTGATGGATGTTGTTGTTGCTGCTGACAAAGTGGAGGCGCTGAAAGGGAGAAAAGATGGGCCCTCCAAGGCCATGCTCAAGTCGATCTAGCTCTCGGTATTCCATGTCTAGGATCTGTGGGCCTCGAGACATAATCTCCTCATTATCCCTAAAAGTGGGGGATAACACACATCATAGGGTAATATATCATTAACGGGTGGCCATTAACCACTACTCCAACACCCCCCCACTTAATGCTCAATGTTCATCTTATTGACCACGACTCCAAGTGTTGATCTGAATTTCTCGAAATTATCCTTTCCCGATAGCTTGGTAAGGATGTTTGTTGTCTGCTACTCTGATGGACTGTATCTCATCTCTATTTCTTTCTTTGCCACCTGCTCTATGAAGTAGTAACAATGCACCTCTGTGTTTGGTACACGCATGGAATGCTGGATTCTTCATAGTGTTCGATACACTTTGATCGTCGCAATTTAATATGATGGAATGATCCTACCCGCAATGCAAGTTCTCAAGTACTTTCTGAAGCTGTACTTCTTCACATGTAGCATTCATTGATGCCCTGTACCTGCCACTATAGATGAGAGTGCAACTGCATGTTGCTTCTTGCTTGTCGAAGATTCTGCACCTGATCCCAAACTGAACATGTATCGTGATTCATAATATCAGATTTTCCATCATCCTTGGAGCCTGCCCAGTCAGCATCTATGTACTCTTTGAGCTAAAATTCCACATCTCTGTTATACATGATCCCATAATCTAGAGTTCCCTTCAAAAATCTCAAGATCTTCTTTGTAGCAATCATGTGTGTGGTCATAGGTGAAGACATGTACCTTCCCAAGATGTCAACTAAATAAATCAAGTCAGGATTTGTGTTGGCCAGATAGACCAAGCTTCCAACCAGATATCTAGAGTATACCATTCCCTAGCTTAGAAGTATCCTCCACCTATAACTCCAAACCTGTGTCCATGGGTGTTGAACAAAGGCTTGCAATCTGTCATTCAAAGATTCTATAGTAGCTCCCATTCATACTTTTTTTGTGAAATAAGACGTTTCCATTCGATCCTTGTTTATCTCTTGAGATTTCATTAGCTTGTACTCCACCATCATATTTTTGCTTTCCTTAGTTATTTGACTTATTTAAAGAAGGTTTCCACTTCATCTTGGAACATAGAGCACGTTACAAATTACTCTATTTTAAGTTTTAACTATCACAAATCTTGATCATAATCATCCCAAATCCTTTAGTTTTATGCTCCCATGCAACTTTCTCGTCACTCTTTGTCCCCTAACTTGAAGAACCATTTCTTGTCTGAAGTCATATGTCTAGAGCACTCTAAATCAAGGATCCACACATCTTTTTCCTCGGTATTTTTACTTGCCACGAACAATTGTATAATCCACTCTTCTTTCTCCTAGTTTTGTTCATTTTGGGCTGCATTAGTTTGATGTTTCTTTTTGCCCATATTTTTGCTAGACGTAATGTTTATTTTATCTAAGGAGTAATTAATGTTATGTACTAAAGAAATAAAGTCATAAAGTGGAAATAAGTCATACGTAATAAATGACATTTGCATTAATGTAAATTAGGTGAGTCGTTCCTAACGAAATAATGGAACTTGCTAGATATATAGACAACAACACTTTATGTAATTTGATACACATTAATATAATACATCTCTCACTCAATCTCTCTCGCTTGTCTCTTTCATATTCTCCATAGCATAGTTTAACAATTTTGGGATCAGCTTCCCTTCTTGTACTAACAGTTCTTAGCAAGATCACCAACCACCACACACAAAACATGTCCCAATCTCATTCTAAGGACCTTTAATCATTTTCAGAAAAATACAATAAGAAAAAACCATAAGACGAAAAAATTAAGATGACCATTCATCAATTTAGTGTTAGGGTTTCAGTCCCTATTTATAATCTAAGGCTTTATTTCTAAGTTTTGAGGCTCAATTTTGGGGTTCCATTTTAGACTTTGCTTTTAGGGTTATTTATTTGTTTTTCTTCATGTCAAAACATCACATTTATGGCAAAAATGCACCTTAGAGCAACCAAAACGTTTTAGAAAATCAAGAAACATTCCAGGATCAAATCGAAACGGTAGTGTTACACCTCATATTGTATGAGGTTCCAATTTGTGATTTTCATCACATTGGCGGGATTTGTTGTTTTTGATCATTCGACCGACTTGGGGGCATACACTATCATGGAGCCCTTTCTCTTCATGGCATCAGATTATTTGATGTGGGTCTTTGGTTTGGGGGAGTCTCACTTCTCCTTGGTTGGATGATTATGCTTGTTGGTTTGGTGGTCTTCTCACATGTGATTGCTTTGTCGATCATCCCTTGGTTGCACATTTGTGTTAGGATATTTAGACACTTAGGAGTTAGTTAAGATCAACTTGGTCTAATGTGTCATTAGGTTAAAGTGTGTTTCTTTAGTATGCATTTGTAATCCGACGGTCACGATATGTTCCCAACATAGAGTGATCTGACGGCTCATATTCTCCTCGATCTTAACTTTTACATTGATCTGTGGCTTAACACCTAATTGGTCCATGATCTCTATTTAAAGAGAATGGAGTTTCATATGTGGATGATCGATTGTGAGAAACTCTCTTGTAATATTTTTCTTTTGCATTAATAAATTGCCTCAAGTGGCCATGTTGGTTGGGGACGTGAATGCTTCCCCACCGGGGTTTTACCACGTAAAAACATCAGTGTGATTATCTTTGATCTGGTTGTGTGAGTGGTTACTAAAGGTGTTCGTCCTATGTTGGCATACCGGTGTTGTCGAACAATTTGATGGTTATGGAGCATGCTATCTCATTATGGTGTGGATTTGGTGTACAAGTTTATCTTGGGTGTGCTACATCTTGTTCTTGGATGATGGTTCTAGCCCCCTAAGAGATTAGATGATGGTGTTAGGAGGTAGATTTGTTTCATGATGTTGTTGGAGCTTCCTAGCGACTTTTACATGGTGGTGATGTATTATTTGTGTCACTAGGAGGGGGGTGGTCTACATGGTCCTCTTGTGTTGGACGTGTGATAGGGGAATACTTGATGATTGGATGGGTTGGGATTTTTTATTGTCCTCTTCTCTTATGATGTTGATGTGGTTGGATGATGCATGTTGTGGTAGTGCACTTTGCCTTGGTGGGATTTCCCTAGGTGATATGACTTAACATTGTAACATTTGCTAGACATCACCTAGGTGGAAATGTTTGCTTGGTGATGTTGATAGCCTTGTAGATGTTGATTTTCCTAAGTTTGAGTTAGAGGTGTTGAAATAATGTAACTGCGAAGGGCATTCTTATTATTTTGTTATTGGATTAAATCCCCATTGTGGATTAATCATGTCATTATTATTATTTTTATTATTAGGTTAAATCCCCATTGAGGAT
>JASDQU010585920.1:407-24439 GCA_032191745.1 Picea mariana | reverse complement strand
TCTTGCTTCATGAGGTAATTAGTTCAGGTATCATGGTATGTGTCACTTTGATCATCAAAACCATTGAATGTATGCATCTGATTCCTTTTATTTCTAACAACTGCTTGGATCTTACACTTGCCCACTTGACCATGTTTTGGGGATTGACAGGGTGTCCTAGTAAGCCTGTGTTTGTTGGTTTTGGTTAGCCACTGGGGGTCATTTCTGAGAAGCCACCGTCCGCTCCCTTCAGAGTTTCACTTTTCCATCTTGTTTCCCGCTCACTTGTCCCATTCCACTTGTCCGGGCACTGGGTTGACCTATTTTTGAGGTTGCACCTTATCTAGTGGGAAGAAGGGGCTAAAGGCCCAGAAGGTAAAAGCAAGCTGGTAAAATATAAAAGCCTAAGAATAAAACCTCGAGATGCTTCGCCCAAGGATCCCCGAGAAAGCAATAAAGGGCTTCTCAACAAGAAACAAGAGGGACCCTAAAAAATAATAAAACAAGACCTAACCAGAGGATAGGGGGTCTCATCACGAGCCAGCCTATTAGGTCCATGGGTACCTAGCAGTATGACATTGCCATCAGTTGGTTACCACGCCAGGGTAGTGACCTTTGGTTGCATGGCCAAGGGAAAGGGGGTCTCATCACTGAAAGTACTTGTGGGTAACGATGTCACCACTGGTCACCACGCTAGGGCAGTGTCCCCCGATTATCTCTTGAGCAAAAAAGAAAGTAGGAAGCAATAAAAAAATGAAATAACAAAAAGAATAAAAGGCATGAATGGACTTGGAAAGAATAGCATCCATGACAAGTACAACTCGCCTTCTACAAAGGCACCCACAGGTAACATCTTGCATCCTTGGCCTTCATTGCTCCCACCTGCTTGGACATCCCTTGACCACTTCATCCACTTACATGGCTTGGAAGAGGTCTCTTCCAGGAACTTCCCTTATCCAGTGGACACTAGCCCAATAGGATGCCTTGCCCTTTTCCCAGACTTGTATAGTAGGTTTGTGTAACGTCTTTGAGCTATTGACTAATCTATTATGGGTTTTATGCATATGTTTATTAATATTGATGATGAAATGTGATTGACATTGTTATGATCCCTGTGACTGATGAGCCCATGGAGGGCGTAGCTTTTCATGTGCAGGACCATGCCCGACGAACAGGTACCATCTTGGACCGGTACACATGGGGAGATGATCAGTTTGGACCTCCATGGGGCTGAAGAGCCCATCAGGTGGATGCTGAGACCCCATCACCGGGCAGATACAGGATGGAGATGGATCCGGAGCTTTGCACCAGAGGAGAAGAGAATATTCCACCAGAGGCACCCCGACAGAGCTTGACCTAGGGGGGATGACCCTTTCTCAGTGGAACGTTGGCCTTGGGAGGTCTAGGACGTCACCATCTTGACCATGAAGTCACCCAGCATCATGGACGTCTTGGGAGGCAAACTAGGCAGCAGTGGCACGTGTGGCAGGTTGGAGAAGCCCAAGGATGGCTAACGTTTTGCTCCAGGATGCCTAATCTGCCCTAAAAGGGGCTAACATCTCCCCTGGAGGGGCTTTTACTCTCTTATCAGCTTGATTTAGGATTTAATTTGACAACTTAATGTAAAACAATGTGATTTTGGTATTTTGGCCTTGTCAGCCTTTTATATGACCTAAAAAGTAAAATTAGGTCATGATATTGTATAAATGGAGGATTTTCTCCTTCATTTTTGGGATCATCACTCATTCACTCCATAAGGAGGTCTGAAATTTGCGCCCTCACTTGGGTATTTGGCTGATTTAGTGAGGCGCACTTGTTGAAGGAAGAGATTTTGGCATTTTATGGTGTTTCTCTTGAAGGAAGGTGTTACAACTAGGGTTTGCATGGTTATTTCTTGGTGAATTGTAAGTATTTTTCTGCAAAACTTCTTGAACGAATGGTTGTAGTTTAATTTCGTGCATGTATTATCAAAACCCTAGGTGACAAGCACACAAGTAGGTCCTTGTCTCATGTCCCCTGATAGAGAATTTTTCAGCCATTAAAGAAGGAAGAAAGAGCCTAGCCGTAGTTACACTCCTATTTCTTCTTCCTCTTTTGCTAGCCGTACTATCTGGAAGCCAAGAAGAGTGAGACGTCCCTGGCCTAGGTTTACTACACTAGGGTCGTACTCTTTCTAGGTTTTGCTGAAAGGCCTTGCTATAGCAACACCTTGTCTATTCAAACCCTCTTGTTTTGGTTTTATGCTTTATTCTTGAGCTAGCCGTTTTGCCAAGAAGGAGGAGAGAGCATGAGGCCTTGTTGTAGCAACACCGGAGTGAGCCTCTCTCCCCTAGGGTTTTGATTTTGAGGCCTTGCTTTAGCAACACCTCAAAACTCTTCCTTCTAGTCCTTAAAATCTTTGCCTCCTTCAACTCTTGCATCCTTCACTTTTGACTCCATTAAACCCTAAGGGACTGATCTAAAGTCCTCCAGCATTGAAGTGAAACTTGATTACAACACTCTCAAAACCTTTGAATTGAAACCCTAACTACTAACCCTAGTCTAAAAGCTAACCCTATTAACCCTAAATTGTTGCCGTCATCTTATGCTATTACATCATTAATGTAGCATCGTTTTGTTTATGAGCAATTGGATAACGGTTAAAGCATTTATTGAATGAAGTATTGATTGGTTACATTGGATGCCATTGTTGTTCCAATATTTGTTAGTGAAGTGTTATAACTTTCATTGCTATTGATAAACAATGACTTCGTCAACTTTTATTGCCAATTGTTCATATTGTCATTCAGATAGTCATCTATTATATGAAGTGCTAACCCCATTGAGATATAGCTTGCATATATCAATTTGTTGTTGTTTTGTTCCAGGCAAGTATACTTTTTTGGGGGTTTTCTTTAAATTGGCCTTTGGCCGGACTAATGTTTGGGTGGTGACTTGTGAGGGGGGAAACTTACCCTTGTCTTTTTATCCTCTTGCCTCCTCAAAACCCCAGGTCACCGGGGACGTCTCCCGTGGGCCTCACCTCCCTAAATAGAAAGAACCTCCCCATCGTGGTGACATTGGGTGGGATAGGTTCCAGTTTCGCCAGTTTGACCTACAAAACTCAAGCCTTTTATCCTAACTACAAACTATGCGATAACAAAGCCATCGTCCGCTCCCACCATACTTACCACTTACACTGGTCCGGGCATTAGGTTGGCCAAATATTTAAGGGTTGCACCTTACCTTGTGGAAAGAAGGGGCTAAGGCCCAGAGGGTAAAAGCAGCTGGCAAAAGATAAAAGCCAAGAATGAAACTTGGAGATGCTTCACCCAGGGATCCCCGAGAAAGCGGTAAAAAGCTTCTCAGCAAGAAACAGAGGGACCCATAAAAATAATAAAACAAAACCTGGTTAGAGGATAGGGGGTCTCATCACGAGCCAGCCTATTAGGTCCATGGGCATCTAGCGGTATGACTACTAGCAGTTGGTCACCACGCCAAGGTAGTGGCTCTTGGTGGCATAGCCAAGAGAAAGGGGGTCTCATCACGAGCCACCCTTCTCATTTCTGTGAAATGCTTGTGGGTAACATTGCCACCACTGGTCACCATGCCAGGGTAGTGTCCCCTAGCCAGCTTCTTGAAGAAAAAGCAATAAGAAAAAGACAAAAGGCATGAATGGGCTTGGAAACATTTGCATCCATGATAGGTGCAGCTCACCCTCTATAGAGGCACCCACAGGTAAGCCATGCATTTCCCTGCTATCACTGAACCCCTTGCCCAGACATCCCTTATCCACTTCACCAACTCACATGGCTTAGATTTGATCTCTCCCGGAAACACCCCACATCCAGTGAGCATTAGCCCAATAGGACGCCCTGTCACTTCCTCCAAACTTGGCTTACAGATTAGTATAATGTCTTTGAGCACTTGTCTGGGTAAAAGGGGTTTTATGCACATGTTTAATAAACTTGATGATTAGATGTGATTAACACTGCTATGATCCATATAACTTATGAGCCCATGGAGGGTGTATCTGTTGATGTGCAAGACCATACCCAACGGACAGGTACCATTATGGACAGGTACAAATGGGGAGATGATTAGTTCAGACCTCCATGGGGCTGAAAGCCCATTAGATGGATGTTGAGACCCCGCCAGGGGGCAGAGACAGATCAGAGGGTTTGCACAGGAGAAGAGGAGGATGTTCCACCAGAGGCATCTTAGCAGACCTGTACCCAGGGGAGTTGTGCCCTTTCCACCAGGACGTTGGCCTTGGAAGGCCCATGACGTCACACAGGACCACTATGACGTCATCCAGTACTTGTGGAGGTTTTGGGAGGCAGTTGTGGCACGTGTGGCATGTTCTGGAGGCCCAAGGAGGCCTAACGTTTTGTTCCAAGAGGCCAACGCTGCCCTAGAAGGGGCTAACGTCACCCTAAAAGGGCATGACATCTTCATATTTGGTTGATTTAGGGTTTAATTATGACATTTAATGTAAAAACAGTATTATTATGTATTTTTGGCCTTGTCGGCCTTTTGTGACCTAAAATTAAATTAAGGTCATTGGTATGGTATAAATAAGAGAGTTAAAACTCTCTTTCATTCATCATCTTTCACTCACACTTGTGTGAGGTCTGAAATTTTCGACACTTCTAGGGTTTTTGGCTGAAATTGCTAGTGCGTACTTGTTGAAGGAGGCTTATTTTGGCTATTTTTGGGCATTTTATTGGTGGAAGGTTTACAACTAGGGTTTGGTTTGATGAATGCTTGGTGAATGTAAGTGAATTTCTGCAATCCTTCCTTTACTTGAATGGTTATGGTATTTTTACTTGCATTTTCTTAATTAAATTGTTGGAATAAGCCCTAGGAAATAAGCACATGTTGGTGTCCTTATTTTAAGTCCCTACTAGATTTTGCCAAGGACCCTTTTTACCTGTTGAAGACATTGCTAGGGCCTTGCCATTGCAACACCCTACCTTTTGCTCTTCATGCTAGCCAATTTTACTTTGCTATTGAGCTAAAGGAGGAGGAAAACACACTAAGGCCTAAGGTTACTACACCTTAGTGAGTTGTTTTCCCCTAGGGTTTGATGGTTGAAGCCTTGGCTTATCAACACTTCGCCATCAAGTTCCTCTTGTCTTTGGTTATATTAATATCATAGTGTTCCTTCACCTCTTGCCGATACTTTTGACTCCATTTTCCCTATGAATGCACTAATCTAAGACCTTTTGCTTGAGTGCCTTGATCACAAACTTCAAACATCCCACACCTTTGAACAATCACTAACAACTACTAACCCTAGTTTAAGATTGACTTACTAACCCTATTGTTGCCATTATCCATTTAATTTATAGTTATACTTTGCAGCATTTTATGCTTCTTTAAAGCAATTGAAAGATTGGCTAAAGCATAGTAGCCTTTGCTTCTAATGAATGTTGACTGTGACATTGATGATAAATCGTTCCTGCTCATTGTGAAGCTTCTTTAAAAGCATTTATTGTGAAGTAACATATTGTGATTATTGCTACAGTACATCATTGATTTGCTTCATCAATATTATCAGTCAATTGCTTTGTTTGAGAAAGTCCTTGATTATATGAAGTACTAACCAGCAAGTGACCTTGCAAAAATAAGTTTTATGTTGCTTTGTTCCGGGCAGGTACATCTCTGGTTATTATTATCTTTTATTGGTTGTTTAGCCGAACTTTCTGATCGGTGGTGACTTGTGAGAGGGAAACCGATACCTTAGCCTTTACCCTTTGCCTTCTCAAAACCCCAGGTCACTAAGGACGTCTCCCCTGGGCCTACCACCCTAAATAGAAAGAGATATCCTATTGAGGTGACAGTGATAAGATAGTCTCCAATTATGACAGTTTGCCTTCTTTTACCTTTCCTTTACTTCCAAGTACAAACTATGCGATTACAGTCCATACATAAGAGTGTTTTAGTAGCATATTTATATCTTGAAGTCACTAATTTGAAACATTGATATCATTGGTTATTGTTAACGTTTGTTGTTTCATTGGTAAAGGGTAGGCACCATTCATTTCCATTTCCTTTCCCCCCCTTTGAACTTTACCAAGTGATTTCTTTCCTTGAGTGACCTAGAGAGAGGGGTGGGTTTTATCTGGTCTTTTAACCCTTCATCAACCAACTAGGTCCTGGGACGTCTCCCTTGGAGTGAGTATTTTCTCTTCCTAAATAGAAAGAGGTATCCTATTGGGGTGACAGTGATAGGACTACCTCCGTGTTACGTCAATCTAGGCCTACTTGCCTTTAGGCTTTAGGCAAGTATAGATTGTGCGATAACACATCCATCTTGGAGGGTGCATTCTATGTGGACCTACAACATGTTGACTTGGTTATGATGCCTATTTTTGGTAGTACGCCCTCTCTTCGAGATATTCATTGTATTTTTCTTCCTATTTTAGGAGGAGGGAAAATTCTCTTGGAAAGGCTAGTGTCTACATAGCTTGACATGGTCAACCATGTATTGAGGAAGGATCTAACTAGTCCATTTTTATATTATTTCTTTGACTTGTCATGGAGTTTATTAGTAAATAATAATTTTTTATTGTATGAAAGAAGAGACTCCCTCTATAAAGAGGAGCTTTCTCCATTGTAATGGTAGTTGAGAAATCGGGGATTGAGGAGCTCTCCCCTTGACCTACATTTGTACATCATACGCTTGAAGATTTATAGAAGATAGGAGGTATAACATCTTTTTTATGTGAGGTTTCATGTTTGGATATTTTCATATATTGTTTATTGTTGTAGGAAACCCTTGTGAATTGTTATGAAGGCCTTGTAATGAACCATGTATCATTTGAATAATGTAAAGTGACGATATAATCCCTCTTATTTTTATTGTTGACATGTTAAGCTTACATCTAACAAACTTAGTTGCTGCTAGCATGATATGGCATCACCTTCATAGCAATATTTTAGAATGGAAACCCTAGCTTTCCAAGGTTTTATTTTCTGCAATAAGTTTCAGCAAGTTAACGCTGATTTGTGGCATGCAATAACATCCCTTATTGCCTTACATCTTCATGCATTCACCCTCTTTAATCCATATTTCCTTGACTCCATTTTGCCAGAGGTTTGATTAGGCACTTGGTCTTGGGGTTTTTCACCTTCATCTTTTTTTCTCGCACCGTTTACTTATCCATCCATATTACAATCATTTGTTTTGCTTAGGCTTACTCTTTAATAAATCACCCTGTGCCTCCATTTTATAGCCTTAGCAATCCAATCCTTATGGAAGCCCCCCTTGATTTGGAGAAGAGCCAACCAAAACTGAGAGGATGAGCTATTGTGGTGACTGTGGATAGCCTTCGTGCATTGCACAAGACTAGCTCCTTGATGCTTAGGACTTTACATCATATGGGGGTGCTAGATTTTGTTGTAACAGGTAGGCAATGTTTCAATCGTTTGAATACGACTGGGGGGATTTCTGAAAAGCCATCGTCCACTCCCATCATAGCACCACTGTTTCATCTTATCTCCCGCTCATTTATCCCATTCCCCTTGTCCAGGCATTGGGTTGACCTGTTTGTAGGATTGCACCTTATCTCGTGGGAAGAAGAGGCTAAAGGCCCAGAAGGTAAAAGCAGCGGGTAAAAGAAAAAAGCCTAGAAAAGAAACCTCGAGATGCTTCGCCCACGGATCCTCGAAAAGGCAGTAAAAGGCCTCTCAGCAAGAAACAAGAGGGACCCGGAAAATAACAAACACGACCTACTCAGAGGATAGGGGGTCTCATCACGACCCAGCCTATTAGGTTCATGGGTACCTAACAATATGACATTGCCACCATCTGGTTACCATGCCAGGGCAGTGACCTTTGGTTAAATGGCCAAGGGAAAGGGGGTCTCATCAAGAGCCAACCTTCTCATCTCTGTGAAAGTACTTGTGGATAACATTGTCAGCTCTGGTCACCATGCCAAGGCAGTGTCCTCTGGTTAGCCCTTGAATAAAAAGAAAAAGAAGGAGAAAAAGAAAATAAAAGAATAAAGCAAGAAAAAGAATAAAGGCAGGAACGGGCTTGGAAAAAATGCATCCATGACAGGTACAACTCGCCTTCTACAAAGGCACCCATAGATAACATTATGCATCCTTGGTCCTCACTGCACCCACATGTTTGGACGTCCCCTAGCCACATCACCTCACTTACATGGCTTGGATGAAATCTTCCTGGAAATTTTCCTTTTCTTGTGGATACTAGCCCAATAGGACGTCTTGTCTTTTTCTCCAATCTTGTATTGCAGGTTTTTGTAATGTCTTTGAGCTATTGACTGATGTAATAGGGTTTTTACGCATATGTTTAATAATATTGATGATGAGATGTGATTAACATTTGCTATGATCCTGGTGACTGATGAGCCCATGGAGGGCGTAGCTTTTGATGTGCAAGACCATGCCTGACGGACAGGTACCATTTGGACCGATACACATGGGGAGATGACCAGTTCCGACCTCCATGGGGCTGAAGAGCCCACCAGATGGATGCTGAGACCCCATCAGGGGGTAGAGACAGGATGGAGATGGATCAGGGCTTTTGCACCGAAGAGGAACAGGACATTCCATCAGAGGCACTTCGGCAGGACTAGACCTGGGGCTAATGACCCCTTTTCAGTGGAATGCCAGCCTTCGAAGGCTTGGGAGGTCTCCATCTTCACCATGACGTCATCCAGCTTCATGGATGCTTTTGGAGGCAGACTGGGCAGCTATGGCACGTATGGCATGTTGAAGAGGCCCCTGGGGGCTAACGTTTTGCTCCTTGGTGTCTCATTTTCCCTAGAAGGGGTTAACGCCTCCATTGAAGGGGCTTTTACTCTCATTTTTATTTGATTAGGGCTTTTTACTTAGCATTTAATGTAAAAACAGTATGATTTTGACATTATGGCCTTGTCGGGCTTTTTATGACCTAAAAAGTAAAATTAGGTCATTGATACACTATATATTGAGGGTTTTGACTCTCATTTTGATCATCAATTATCACTCACTCATAGTGAGGTCTGAAATTTGCGCCCTGTTTGGGTTATTGGCTGATTTGAGGAAGGCACACTTGTTGAAGGAAGAGATTTTTGGCATTCTATGGTGTTTTTCTTGAAGCAAGGTGTTACAACTAGGGTTTGCATGATAATTTTCTTGATGAATTGTAAGTATTTTTCTGCAAAACTTCTTGATTGAATGGTTGTAGTCTTATTTCTTACATGTATTTATAATTTGCTAAATAAAAACCCTAGGTGACAAGCACACAAGTAGGTCCTTGTCTCATGTCCCCTGATAGAAAAACTTTTGGACTTGAAGAAGAAGAAGAGAGCCTAGCCATAGCTACACTCCTTTTTCTTCTTCCCTTAAGCTAGCGGTACATTTTGACTTCAAGAGGAAGAGGACGTCCCAGCCCTAGGTTATCTACACCTAGGGTCGTTTTCTTTTAGGGTTTGATCAAAGAGCCTTGCCTTCGCAACACTCTCCCTCTTTAAACCCTCTTGTCTTGACTTTGTTTTTCATTTGAGTTAGTTGTTTGTTGGGAAGGAGGAGAGAGCACGAGGCCTTGCTTTAGCAACACCGGAGTGAGCCTCTCTCCCCTAGGGTTACGATTTTGAAGCCCTGCTTTAGCAGCACTTCAAAACTTATCCCTCTAGTCCTCTAAGTCTCATCCCCTTCAACTCTTGCGTCCTTCATGATTGACTCCATTTAACCCTAAGACACCGATCTCAGACCTCCATCGTTGAAGTAGAATTGGATCTAAACACTCTCAAACTCTTTTGAATTGAAACCCTAACTACACTAACCCTAAGTTGTTGACGTCACCCTTGGTTATTTCATCTTGGTGCAGCAACGTTTCACTTTATAAGCAATTGAATGGTAGTTGAGGGCATTTATTAGACTAAGTATTGATTGATTATATTGGATGCCATATCATTCTTGTATCTATTGACAAATGACATATTTATCATTGCCATTTTCCAAACATTGACTTCGTCAATATTTGCTTTTAAACTGCTTATATTGAATATCAGATAGTCGTTGATTTATATGAAGTGCCAACCAAGATTGCACGTATTAGTTTCCTTGTTGTATTGTCTCAAGCAGGTGTCTTTTCTCTTTCTTTGGTTATACTCTATTATTGGTTGTTTGGCCGAAACTATCTGATTGGCGGTAATCTGTGAAGAGGAAATTTGTCTTTGTACTGTTAGCCTTTGCCCTTTCAAAACCCTAGGTTACCGCGGACGTCTCCACTGGGCCTAGCCTCCCTAAATAGAAAGAACCTCCCCATTGTGGTCACATTGGGTGGGGAAGGTTCATGTTTCGCCAGTTTGACCTACTATTCTTTGGCCTTTCTTGTATCTACAAACTGTGCGACAATGTTTTGGCGTCGTTGCCATGGAACACTGAGTCAAACCTTCTTCAGACGACACTTTTCGGTAAGCCTTGCCTCTAGATACCTTATCTTACAAGCTTACCTGGCGACTCCACTAGGGTGCTTTCCCTTATCTTTTAATAGTTTCGAGAAAATTATCTGGCGACCCCATTGATGACGAAGCCAACAATGACTTCACAATGGGATCCCGGGAATTACAAGCCTTTAGACATGAGCAAAATCCCTGGATACCCATGACAAATGCCCACGATAAAAGAAAGATGGCTCCCTAGATTCACTGGTAGCGATGGGGAAAGAGATGACTTTCACGTGAATAATTTTTATTCTTATTTTGGACTCCATCCTGTCGATGATGATGCCGACTATGTAGTGATGAAAATTTTTCCCACCACTCTTCACGGGAATGCTAAAAAATGGTATGATGATCTTCCCAATGCTAGAATCACCTCCATGAACTAGCTAGAAGAAGTCTTTCTCAAAGAATGGGGCATAAGATTGGGAGACATCTCGGTACTGCTAAAAAGATTCAAACATATAAAACAAGCTGAGAATGAAACACTATTTGACTTCCAAAGTAGGTTTGAGGGCACTCTATGTCAGATTCCTAAAAGCCATCGTACTGAAGACAAGTATATTGTCCATCTCTATACCCATGCGATCCTGGCACACCTAGGTTTGACCCTCAATAAAAGGGGCCCAAGGACACTCGATGAAGCTTACGACATGGCTACAAGAATTGAACGAAACATCTCCTTATCCGGGATAAAAGACCTCTTCACCTCAGGTACTCTTAGTATGGAAAGTTTTTTTTCCCATGAAAACCTCGTTGATGATATCCAGGAAGAAGGGGAACAAACCATCATTCAACATGGGATGGTTGAAGACATGGCTGAGAATATGGAACCTAAGAAAAATGATGAAGTATCAACATGTGCCCCTCCCTCTGACGAAGCAATCCAAAAGCCTGCTTCTCCTGCACAACAAAAGGAAGATGAGGTTAGTTGCTTTCCATTTCAGGATTTCGATGACACCTTGTCGCATGATTCAGAAAATGAAGGAGAAATGGAATTCCCGAAAGAATTAAACCTTCTGTGCTGCACAACTAAAGATGAAGGGATAGTTCCTGACGATGAAACAATAACACATGCTGAAAACGCCAAAGTCCTCAAAGCCCCTGCACGAGAAGAAATAGTAAGTTGCCCTCCTCCCCTAGTTTTTGATGATGCTTTACTTTATGATGAAGGAAATGAGGAGGAGGAGAATGAATTTTCAAATATTTCAAACCCTGCAAGTTATGACACAAATAGTGACATTGTTGATAACATTGATGAGTTCATACATGTTGGGAGACGTAGGTGGGATATAGTTTGTTATGACCTTGATCCTGTCTATGACACTGAGAGTCATTTCAAAGTGTTTCCCTTGCAATTATCACAGCAGATTACTTTTGACCAGTGGCAACAAGGAGATGAGATTTTTACCCGTACTTTTCAAAAAACCAAGGATGACCTAGTACCTTGTTTTCCTGATGATTTACAGTCTTACCTTGAGATTTTTGATGAGTACCCTTCTAAGCACTTGGATTCTCTCCATGAAGATGATTACCAACCACCACTGTGCTCGGATTTTGATACAAGTAAGAACATTGTTTGCCTAAAGAAGGATTCTCATGACTTCTCACTCCAGCCACCTGTTATTACTTTACCTTGCTTTTCCATTAAAGGTGTAGTTGGGAAGTATATTTTTTATGTTGAGTTTCCTCTTAGGCAAGCCCTAGACTCCAAGGGTTGGTTGGATATTGCAAGTTTGACTCTGTTATCTCAGTTTTTCAACTTTCCCTTGATAGTTTTCCAGTCATCTGCTAGATCTTTGTCGATCCTTTCCTTGACTTCAGAGCGTGAGGATGTCCTAAGTAGCCAGCTTGCAGGCCCTTTGAGTCGGTTTTCTGAACCTTGGACTTTTCATGACCCTTTCTTGGAGTGGATTGAATACCTTCCTCAGAGATTGACTTGGAAGGATTTTATCCCTCCCACCCGCCTCCATGAGTTAGACTTTGAGATTTCCTGATGATATGATATATATTCTAACCCATGACATTTTTGTGCTTGATTTATCACTATTTTGGTTTATGATGAAGCACAAAGGCAGGTATCGAGGAACGTTGCTGGATTGGCTTCACTGGCTGTTTGACTACACCCAATGCTCCAGCCAATAGGTAAGTACAGGTAAGAAGTTTGATTTCATCGTCTTACTCATTGATTGCTTTATTTTAGTACATATAGCTATGTAGGCTCGGGTAGCATTACCACCCCAATTTTGTTACTGATACTTCTATCAAGATTGAGCAAGTCTGCAGGTTATGCCAGAGATGTCGAGGTTCTCATGCGCTCTACGGTGAGCACATGTCCCCGAGTTGGAGCCAAATGTTATCCCCACTTTTTAGGGATAACTAGGAGATCATGTCTCAAGGCCCACAGGTCCTAGACATGGAGTACCAAGAGCAGGATTGACCTGAGCAAGGCCCTGGAGGGCCCCGCCTTTTCTTCACTCATCGTTTTTGTCTTGTCAGCAGCAGCAGCATCCATCACCATCGGCTTGATCCTGTATGAGAAGAGATTCTTACTCCATGGGGTAATTGGTCCAGGTATCATGGTATGTGTCACTTTTGATCATTAAAACCTTTAAATATGTGCATCTGATTCCGTTTATCTCTAACAACTGCTTGGATCTTGCATTAGCCCACTTGACCATGCTTGGGGAAATTGACAGGGTGCCCTAGCAAGCCTGTGCCCATAGGTCTTGGTTTGCCACTGGGGGATTTCTGAAAAGCCATCATCCGCTCCCATCATAGCACCACTGTTTCATCTTATCTCCCGCTCATTTATCCCATTCCCCTTGTCCAAGCATTGGGTTGACCTATTTGTAGGATCGCACCTTGTCTCGTGGGAAGAAGAGGCTAAACGCCCAGAAGGTAAAAGCAGCTAGTAAAAGACAAAAGCCTAGAAATGAAACCTCGAGATGCTTCGCCCAGGGATCTCCGAGAAGGTAGTAAAAGGCCTCTCAACAAGAAACAAGAGGGACCCGAAAAATAACAAACAAGATCTACTCAGAGGATAGGGGGTCTCATCACGACCCAGCCTATTAGGTTCATGTGTACCTAACAGTATGACATTGCCACCATCTGGTTACCACGCCAGGGCAGTGACCTTTGGTTGCATGGCCAAGGGAAAGGGGGTCTCATCACGAGCCAGCCTTCTCATCTCTGTGAAAGTACTTGTAGGTAACACTGTCAGCTCTGGTCACCATGCCAAAGCAGTGTCCTCTGGTTAGCCCTTGAATAAAAAGAAAAAGAAAGAGAAAAAGCAAATAAAAGAATAAAGCAAGAAAAACAATAACGGCAGGAACGGGCTTGGAAAAAATGCATCCATGACAGGTACAGCTCGCCTTCTACAAAGGCACCCACAGATAACATTATGCATCCTTCGTCCTCACTGCACCCACATGTCTGGACGTCCCCTAGCCACATCACCTCACTTACATGGCTTGGATGAAATCTTCTTGGAAACTTTCCTTTTCTTGTGGATACTAGCCCAATAGGACGTCTTGTCTTTTTCTCCAATCTTGTATTGCAGGTTTTTGTAATGGCTTTGAGCTATTGACTGATGTATTAGGGTTTTTATGCATATGTTTAATAATATTGATGATGAGATGTGATTAACATTGCTATGATCCCGGTGACTAATGAGCCCATGGAGGGCATAGCTTTTGATGTGCAGGACCATGCCCGATGGACAGATACTATTTGGACCAGTACACATGGGGAGATGACCGGTTCGAACCTCCATGGGGCTGAAGAGCCCACCAGATGGATGTTTAGACCCCATCAGGGGGTAGAGACGGGATGGAGATGGATCAGGGCTTTTCCACCGAAGATAGTGACTTTGTTGATAACATTGATGAGTTCATACATGTTGGGAGACGTAGGTGGGATATAGTTGGTTATGACCTGGATCCCGTCTATGACACTGAGAGTCATTTCAAAGTGTTTCCCTTGCAATTATCACAGCAGATTACTTTTGACCAGTGGCAACAAGAAGATGAGATTTTTACCTGTACTTTTCAAAAAACCAAGGATGACCTAGTACCTTGTTTTCCTGATGATTTTCAATCTTACCTTGAGATTTTTTATGAGTACCCTTCTAAGCACTTGGATTCTCTCCATGAAGATGACTACCAACCACCACTGTGCTCGGATTTTGATACAAGTAAGAACATTGTTTGCCTAAAGAAGGATTCTCTTGACTTCTCACTCCAGCCACCTGTTATTACTTTACCTTGCTTTTCTATTAAAGGTGTAGTTGGGAAGTATATTTTTTATGTTGAGTTTCCTCTTAGGCAAGCCCTAGACTCCAAGGGTTGGTTGGATACTGCAAGTTTGACTCTGTTATCTCAGTTTTTCAACTTTCCCTTGATAGTTTGCCAGTCGTCTCCTAGATCTTTATCGATCCTTTCCTTGACTTCAGAGCGTGAGGATGTCCTAAATAGCCAACTTGCAAGCCCTTTGAGTCAATTTTCTGAACCTTGGACTTTTCATGACCCTTTCTTGGAGTGGATTGAATACCTTCCTCAGAGATTGACTTGGAAGGATTTTATCACTCCCACCCGCCTCCATGAGTTAGACTTTGAGATTTCCGATGATATGATATATAATTTAACCCGTGACATTTTTGTGCTTGATTTATCACTATTTTGGTTTATGATGAAGCCCTAGGTTATCTACACCTAGGGTCGTTTTCTTTTAGGGTTTGATCAAAGAGCCTTGCCTTAGCAACACTCTCCCTCTTTAAACCCTCTTGTCTTGACTTTGTTTTTCATTTGAGTTAGTTGTTTGCCAGGAAGGAGGAGAGAGCATGAGGCCTTGCTTTAGCAACACCGGAGTGAGCCTCTCTCCCCTAATCCTTCAAAACTTATCCCTCTAATCCTCTAAGTCTCATCCCCTTCAACTCTTGCATCCTTCATGATTGACTCCATTTAACCCTAAGACACTGATCTCAGACCTCCAGCGTTGAAGTAGAATTGGATCTAAACACTCTCAAACTCTTTTGAATTGAAACCCTAACTACACTAACCCTAACTTACTAACCCTAAGTTGCTGACGTCACCCTTGGTTATTTCATCTTGGTGCAACAACGTTTCACTTTATAAGCAATTGAATGGTAGTTGAGGGCATTTATTAGACTAAGTATTGATTGATTATATTGGATGCCATATCATTCTTGTATCTATTGACAAATGACATATTTATAATTGCCATTTTGCAAACATTGACTTCGTCAATATTTACTTTTAAACTGCTTATATTGAATATCAGATAGTCGTTGATTTATATGAATTACTAACCAAGATTGCACGTATTAGTTTCCTTGTTGTATTGTCTCAAGCAGGTGCCTTTTCTCTTTCTTTGGTTATACTCTATTATTGGTTGTTTAGCCGGGGCTATCTGATTGGCGGTAATCTATGAAGGGGAAATTTGTCTTTGTATTGTTAGCCTTTGCCCTTTCAAAACCCCAGGTTACCGGGGACGTCTCCCCTGGGCCTAGCCTCCCTAAATAGAAAGAACCTCCCCATTGTGGTCACATTGGGTGGGGAAGGTTCCTGTTTCACCAGTTTGACCTACTATTCTTTGGCCTTTCTTGTATCTACAAATTGTGTGATAACACCTACTTCTACTCCAGCGCCGACAGCTGTGCTCTGTTGCCCCTGCGGCTACTTCTGCAAACCCATGTGGCTCCCTCAGTCGCGACTTCACCTAAAGCCCCTGTCTTCCTCTACTCCTAGCAATTGATCTCAGCAGTACGCTTGCGACCTCCTTCACTTGCTACAGCTCCACGCAAATCCTTAGTCTACAATCCCTTTGCAACTCGAGTCTCCTGTGACTACAGCTGCTACAACACCTACGTCGTACGACTGTACGGCAGCCGTACGAGCTTCCCTTTTCCTTTTTTTTTCTTATTCCCGCAGACATGCAAAAATAAATAACAAAATTGCATTGTAAAAGTTACGATCTGTGCAACCTTGGTTTCCCTTTCAGATACATGGCTCTCATACCATGTTAAATTTCGGACCCAGCACCCGATAAATTATTTCATAGAAAACCGTTGTTGTAATAATCTTATTATGCAGATTTACTGAATAAAAAACACGCCTGAGTTTTAACGATCTAAATAAATAAATTAGCGGAAACACAACAGGAAACCAAACACATTTTCCCACACATAGCACATTCTATTGAAGAAGCTCTCTTGGCTTCATAGGCTCAGTCTCTCTCAAGGTCTTCACAAACAAGGCTTCACAAGCTCAAGCTCCCAAAGAACACTCTAATACCAAATGTGAGACAATAAGAATATTAATTATGAACAATAGACACATAAGCAAAATACATCGAAGAAAACACATTGTCACAAAAAAAGACTCAATGCATTTCATCGCACATGATACCTTTGGATAGGCATGCAAATACAAGAAATCACTCAAATAAAACCATGGTTGGCTCAATACTATGGGCTCAAACCATTGGCTAGGTTAACACATACATCAAGGGGTAATACAACATTAAAGGGTAGCCATTAACCACTCCAACATAACAAACCTCCCATGTAGACACAAATAACAAGGTCAACACTAGATATTTATTGTTACCCCCCCTAATTTATTGTCAACACTAGTAATTTGTGGTTCAACCAACATAGTGTATTACTCTCACAAAATAAATAAATAAAGTAAAAAAAAAAAGAGGAAACTTCAAGGACAGAATCCCAAGAATGAAATCGAAAATAAAAGAAAGGAGATGAAACCCCATAGTAACCCGTCAATCATCACTCCTTATAGCCCTTGAAATAAAAGTAAAGGGACAAAACCTCGAATGCAAAAGGGAATGAAACCCTTGGGGATGCTATCCCAACAAGGATATACAGCTGTACCATTTGATTGCCACCTTATGGAAAAGAGCTAAGGCTTGTGATGAGGAATAAGATGAAATTAAATAAATTATATGAAAAGGGGACTTCCTCATAGGTTACATTAATAGTTATAAAAAAACTAGAATAATCAAGTACGTAACTTTCACGAGACATCCTTCAAAGGAATAACGATGTTCTAATGTTTTTAACTTTCAACAAAGATGTGACTAGAATCAGATTTTGGCTATGCCAATGCACAGATTTTTTGTGGACACCTAGAATCATAGTTTACACAACATGCATTCAATTCAAGATGAGAAAGCTATAGCCATTCAAAGTAGCAAGAAATTAACCCTAGAAATTTCAAGATTTCTCTGCATATTAGATTTCTAAATACAAAGGACAAGTACAGATTTTATGAGGAGAAACCTCACCATATAGGTCTAAATACAAGGTATTAATGTTTGTAGTCTTCAATAAGTTCTATCGTTATAGGTCAGCATAGTGGTCCTAGTTTAGGCATTATTATTCATTTAACCTTCCTAATGTGGGTCAAGCTAACCCATTAGGTTCAACACTGCCATCCATGTTATGTTTTATTGTTATAGATCGGCCTAGTGGTCCTAGTTTAGGCATTATTACTGTTCATTTAACCTTTCTAATGTAGGTTAAGCTAACTCATTAGGTTCTACATTGCCATGCAGTTCACATTACCTTCATCTCACTAGGCATTGCAATGTGTCAATGGCATGAGGGCATGTCTAGGTGACAAAGAGTAGCACAGGCATGTTTGGGGAGATGGTAGGTTAAAGTTAGAGAAATGCAATTAGTATTAGGTCCAACTCCAGAGTTCATATAGATTGGATTTGTTGCCATATATTCATAACACATACCACTCTAGGCTTGTTCTTTTGGTGCCAAGCCCTTGTCATTGGCATCAGAGTGTGTCGATGGAATGAGGGAAGGCCTAGGTGATCTCTTCACCCATCTTTAAAATTTAAATATTCCGAATGAGGGAAGGCCTAGTTGATATCTTCACCCATCTTTAAAATTTAAATATTCCTCTGCTTCGATACAGTTTCTAGAGCCACACAAAAACATTCACCTGATCGAGTGACTTTAGACAAGGAGCAATCACAGATGAACAATTTAATGAACATGAATATAAGATAGAAAACCTAGAATGAGGAAGCACAATATAGGTATGATAAAAGTCAACTTGTAGAATGTCTTAGGAGAAGTAAAAGTTGAATTCCTGAAAGTGAGAATCCAGATCAGGTGACAATTTAGAAATAAACATATCTAGGCTAAGGCAAATATCAATTGCAGACAAAATCTGCATGCCCTAAAAAATGGAAAAAAATAATAGCACAGGCAACATAGAGTACAAGAGCTGGCATTGCCTAATGTACAAGAGCTGGCATTGCCAAACGTTCTTCTAGAATGGATTTTGGCACGCCCTAATGTTTTAACTTTCAACAAAAATGGAAGAACGTTTTGTACAAGAACTGGCATTGCCTAAATTTAAATTTTCAGGCTTCTGTTCTGTAGAAGAAAGAAAAATTCTGTTTTGTAGAAGAAAGAAAAAGATCCCTACCTTCATAGGATTTACACGGTTGTCCTTATCATACTGCTTACGCTGCTCCTTGTCCATAAGCAGCTCATAAGCAGCTTGAATTTCAATGAACCGAGCTTCTGCTGTTTCTCCTTCCTCTAAATTCCCACTGCCATCATAAACTAAGAGTAACAGAGAAATTTGAACAAGTTTCAATATAAAATGTTTTAATGATGGACAAGAAAATAAAGGAAGATATTACATTAATGTTCATAAATGCCAAAGTAAAGAATGGGACTGCTGAGCACATCATACTTAAGAACAACATTCTGTTACATAAAGCATATTTGACCTAAGCCTGGCACTAAACATTGAAACAATCACTTACAATTCTGCAGATACCGTAGATAACACATATTTGCAAGCAATAATATTTTTAGACAGAAATCAAATCAGTCAATCTTTGTCTTTGTCACAAGATGTTAAAGAGTTTATGTTTTCGTTTGCCATTGTTGGTTTTTCATAAGAGATGATATTGTATATATATATTATTATTTAATATGCAAAAGGATCACAACTGAAAGATAGATATCCACAGAACAAGAAGATATATTCTCAGGGAAACCCTCAAGGGGGAGAAAACCCTGCAAACTTTCCTCAGTATAGATTCCTCCAACATGTACAATGTCATACAATGCTCTTTCATGAAATCAAGACCAAAGAGACCCAAACATAGGCCAAGAATAGTCTCCTAGATAAGTGCGTACTACTCTCTTGTACTTATATTCAATGAGTAATCAAAATGACTCGATATAACCTCTATTTATACTCTAAAAGACATGACTTCTCAATAAACCCTTTCACAATTACACTTAGGAATAACTTCCAAAATTATATAAAATCTCAACACTCCCTCTTAATGAGGAAGGTATTCTATCCAGCATAGACTCTAACACTATCGCCATCCACACGAGCTCATGACCATTGACTGTCGGACACACGAATCTATACATCACAGGAAATCCATAGTGACTTCACAGCATGCATCCAGGGCCGGTGGGTAGCTCTCCAATAGCTACAACATGTCATCATGAGACTATCCATTTTCCCGCAGAAAACTCAGATATCTTATGCATGACATCCAATACCCTGCGATAACATATGTACCTCGTCTCTTCAGCATGCATCCAAGGCCGGTGAGTATCTCTCCAATAGCTACAACATGTCATCATGACATCCACTACCCTGCGATAACATCCGAAGCCATCACTCTCTCTGAAGAGGGACTACGTCGAGCTTGTCCCTGAAGTACTCGAACTTCGTCCTTGACAATGGCTTTGTCAGCACATCTGCAAGCTGCTCATCGGTAGCCACATATTGGAGCCTCACTGCTCCCTTCTGCACTATATCCCTGATATAGTGATACCTGATTTTGATATGCTTCGACCTATCATGAAACATCGGGTTCTCTGACAACTTCATACAACTCTGGTTCTTGCACAAGATACAGGTCACCTCCATCGCAATATCGAATAATCCAGTCAGCAATTTCCAAAGCCACACTTCTTCGTGACTTGTTGCATATGTTGCCACATACCATGCCTCAGTCGTACTAAGTGCTACACATGACTGCTTCTTACTGATCCATGAAATCATACCAAATCCCAAAGTGAAGCAACATCCCAATGTACTTTTCCAGTTTGCAACACTACCAGCCCAATCTGAATCTGAATATCCAAGTAGACTGATCTCACTGTCTGCAACATACTTGAGCCCATAATCCATTGTACCTTTAAGGTACCTCGTCACATGTTTTACTACAATCAGGTGAACACGTTTGGGGTCAACCATGTACTGACTCAGGGTGTTCATAGCAAAACATATATATGGTCGTGTATTCGTCAAATACATCAATGATCCAATCATCTGCCTGTATAATGTAGCATCCACAACCTCTGAAGTTGTATCATCCAGCAACCTCATACTTGATGCCATCAGTGTAGCCATCAGTTTATAGTCCAACACCCCGAACCTCTTCAGGATCTCCACAACATATTTTCCCTGACCAAGGAAGATATCATCTGTCATACTTCTAATCCTAAATAGTAATGTATGAGATTAAGATCCTTCTTGTCAAACTCAGAGTCCAACTCCCTCTGTCACTAAAAACAAACCCTATTGTCCAGTCTGCCTCACTGGCTGCTCCCTCTATGACTAAGGCAAAATCCATACCCCAACCCTCCTGACTGGTTGCCTCCTCTGTGAACCATGATTCTATCATAAATAGCAAGCATGCACAGCTATAGCCCAATCAACATATTAATGCAAAGAGTATTCACAATAGAACACCATGTGCATCACTGGTTCCTCACATCTTCTATAATTGCAGCGACAAATTTGACAGACACCTCTCTACATAGCAATAACATTGCCTCTTTTCCATTGTTTCCCCTTGCATATTGCCAAAAGCGCCTTCACAAACTCAGACACCCGAATGAGGGTTCTTTCCATCCGAGAGTATTCTCTTTACATTCCCAATTGGCTGTACAATGGATTTGCATTCAATCGATCACCTCTTTCCTAGCCATTGCTTCCAACGACAAATTGCAGGCAATCCAAAACATGGAAACCATAGTTCTTCTCTTGTCTTTTGCCCAAGGTAATCGTTCCAATCTTACACTTTGCCATATGCATTTCTCGTGAATATCATTTGACATAAACATGCACCAGCGGTTCAAGTGATCGTGACATACTTAACAACGTCGAACAGTTTGTATCATAACTGACGCTGACTATGCCAAAGACTTGGCTCCAAGCAGATGCAAACACCAACCATGAACAAGGTTTGACTCCCAAAGCATTAATCTGGTAGTTGCACAACTCCTCTTTATCCCTGGCCTTCAAAAAAATTTAGGCTATCATACCAAAATGATGCAGCGCTAATGCTGCCCACAATGTACAAGAAGGCGCGATGGCCCCTACAGGCTTACACTGCACGAATTGGATCATTGTTAGTATCATAAAATAGTCACTGTTATCGCACAGTTTGTAGCTAGGAGTAAAGGCTATAAGGTAGAAGGCCAAACTGGCGTAACAGGAACCTATCCCACCCAATGTCACCACGATGGGTAGGTTCTTTCTCTTTAGGGAGGTTAGGCCCAAGGGAGACGTCTCCGGTGACCTGGGGTTTTGAAAAGGCAAAAGGTTAATAGGATGAAGATAAGTTTTTCCCCTTTTCACAGATCACCACCAATCAAAAGTTCCGGCTAAACAGCGAATAATAAAGTAAAACCCAATGAAGAGTACCTGCCTGGAACAAGGCAACAACAAACTGATATTTGCAAGCTTATTTCAATGGGTTAGTACTTCATATCAATCAAGAACTATATGATATTCAATATAAGCAATTTTGAAAGTAAATGTTGACGAAGTCAATGTTTACACAATAGCAATGAAAAGATAATGTCACTTCACCAATAAATACTAGAACGATGTGGCATTCAATGGGATCAATCAATACTTTATTAAACAAATGCTTTAAACCATCATTCAATTGCTCATAAAGTAAAACGTTGCTACATTGAGATGAAATAACCAAGAGTGACATCAGCAACTTAGGGTTAGTAGGTTAGGGTTAGTGCAGTTAGGGTTTTTAAATTCAAGTTTTGAGAGTGTTTGGATCAAGGTCTTACTTCAACGCTGGAGGTCTTAGGATCAGTGCCTTAGGGTTAAATGGAGTCAATTATGAAGGATGCAAGAGTTGAAGGGGATGRGACTTAAAGGACTAGAGGGATAAGTTTTGAAGTGCTGCTAGCTAAAGCAGGGCTTCAAAATCGTAACCCTAGGGGAGAGAGGCTCACTCCGGTGTTGCTAAAGCAAGGCCTCATGCTCTCTCCTCCTTCCCGGCAAACAGCTAGCTCAAATGAAATGCAAAGTCAAGACAAGAGGGCTTAAAGAGGGAGAGTGTTGCTAAGGCAAGGCTCTTTCATCAAACCCTAAAAGAAAATGGCCCTAGGTGTAGATAACCTAGAACTGGGACGTCCTCTTCCTCTTTAAGTCAAAAAGGTACGGCTAGCTAAAGGAAAGAAGAAAAAGGAGTGTTGTTATGGCTAGGCTCTCTTCTTCTTCTTCAATGGCTAAAAGCTTTTCTATCAGGGGGCATGAGACAAGGACCTACTTGTGTGCTTGTCACCTAGGGTTTTTATTCAACAAATTATAAATACATGTAAGAAATAAGACTACAACCATTCAATCAAGAAGTTTTGTAGAAAAATACTTACAATTCATCAAAAATAACCATGCAGACCCTAGTTGTAACACCTTCCTTCAAGAAAAACACCATAGAATGCCAAAAATCTCTTCCTTCAACAAGTGTGCCTTCCTCAATTTAGCCAATAACCCAAATAGGGCGCAAAAAATCAGACCTCACTATGAGTGAGTAAGTTGCTATGATAAAATGAGAGTCAAAACCCTCAATATATAGTGTATTAATGACCTAATTTTACTTTTTAGGTTATAAAAAGGCCGACAAGGCCATAATGTCAAAATCATACTGTTTTTACATTAAATGCTAAGTAAAAACCCTAATTAAGCAGAAAAGAGAGTAAATGCCCCTTCAAGGGAGGCAGAAGCCCTTTCTAGGGCAAATGAGACATCCAGGAGCAAAACGTTAGCCCCCCGGGGGCCTCTCCAACATGCCACACGTGCCACTGCTGCCCAGTTTGCCTCCAAAAGCGTCCATGAAGCTGGATGACATCATGGTGAAGATGGGGACGTCCTAAGCCTTCCAAGGCTAGCGTTCCACTGAAAAGGGGTCATTCCCCCTAGGTCTGGTCCTGCCGGAGTGTCTCTGGTGGAACGTCCTCTTCCTCTCCGGTGCAAAACCCCTGATCAAGCTTTGTCCTGTCTCTGCCCCCTGATGGGGTCTCAGCATCCATCTGGTGGGCTCTTCAGCCCCATGGAGGTCCGAACTAGTCATCTCCCCATGTGTACCGATCCAAATGGTACCTGTCCGTCGGGCATGGTCCTGCACATCAAAAGCTACGCCCTCCATGGGCTCATCAGTCACAGGGATCATAGCAATGTCAATCACATCTCATCATCAATATTATTAAACATATGCATAAAACCCCTAATACATCAGTCAATAGCTCAAAGACATTACAAAAAC
>JASDQU010585919.1:28068-41090 GCA_032191745.1 Picea mariana | reverse complement strand
TATGTAGAAGAAGAGACCTCGTCCCGCACCTAGGGAAATAGAGACTCACCACCTAGTGCACCTATGGAGGCAGTGACCCAGTTTTCCAACTGACCGACACATGCAAGTGACGATGCAATAGAGCCCATTCCCCCAGCTTCCGTCGACAGCCACAGACAGGAACAACAACTCTTCACCGACTCGAGGCACCTCGCTCTCATCTTTGAGCTGAGGAGTCTTTTGGATGACTAGGTCTTTCGCCTCACCCGAATTGATCAACGGCTCGACATGCTATTCACAGCTCACTCCAGAACTCTTCCAAAGCGGCAATGCCCAACATGCGCACAGGCCTACGCGCTTCCAGCAGGTTGGCGATAGCATGGAGATGAGGACGAGTGCATATGCTAAAAGGTTCAATGATTCTAGTAGTTAGGAATTTCTTTTTCTGTTTCTGAACTAAGCTTCGGCCCAGTTAGTTCTTAGTTATCTTATAACTAGTTTATGGCATACAGTTTAAACTTAATGGTTGGCAGTCCTGGTTTCCTTCGGGCAGGATGGAACTGTGTTAATTTTGTTCACTGGGAAACACATGGCATAGGATGCCCAGCTGTCTCGGTTTCCTGTTTAGGTGGGACAGCTGGCATCGCAAACAGTCATTGTAACTTGATAATGCTAATATAATAGGTCCTATCCTTTTTTACTTAAAAAAAAAGGCAATAAATAACCATGGAACCAATGAGAGAATCTATTGAGAATTGGTTAAATAAATCCTTAACTAAAATAATTGAATCATACCAAGAAGAAGCAGTTGCAATCAGTCATTTAATTCCAACGAAGGATACTATAAAGACACACCAGCAGAAAAATGAAAGAGAGATAGATTCCATCATAGTAAGTAAAGCAGTCACCTTCCATAATTTCCTATCCTTCATACCTCTCATTCAGAACTCATCCAATTGTGTCTTTTCATTCTTTGAGAACCCATAACTGATATCTTATCTCTTTCCTTTTCTTCTTCTAGCTCTAGGTCTATTTTATTATAAAGGTCCGTGGGAGCCCCATCCTAGTCCATTTGGATGAACACAATCATTTAATTTATATTTCATTGTAAAACTAAACTATTATTTTTGAACTCCTCAGAGAATTATTTTGGGGTGCAACTTTAATGAATTTTCAGACTTCAAATTTCTAAGTTTGAGATTTTTCAAGTGTACCTATCATATTCTCTTTTAGTTTAAATTTCATACTCTTTTAAAATTATTTGTATTGTGGAATTATATTTTTCTATCATATGAATGTGAACAAATATTATTATGTTGTCATGGATGTGAGGAATACGTTATTTTCATATGATAGTTTCCTTATTTCTATATAATATTGTGTAAATATTATATTTCAGTCTCTAAATGATTCCTAGTCCTCCTCTCAGGAACTTTTCTTTGTGAATATATTTTTGTACGTTAAACTATATTTTCATAATTTATTTCAAGCGATAAAGATTTAAGGTTTGTCATTTAGTATTCTCCCATTTTGTAGTCTAATCCAAGAAAATCAAGTTACATCAATAACAGAGGAGTACCACCTCTATAAAAATGAAAGGGTAGTTTATCCTCGTGAGTTTGTTGTTTGGATCTTGACCAATCTGAACATCAATATTTTTTGCGACCATACTGGGGAGAACAAAAGGCTAGCTTTGTGGACTAGAATTTTAATGACACGACCAAAACCACTGGACTTGGAAATCAAGGAAGTGTTTTGCATCAACTATACGATTTGGTGTTGAAAATAGAAAAAATTCGAGAGGTGCTTGAAATATATTTTGGAACCCTTGCTCAGGAGTGTTATCCCCCATTTCAGGGATAAATAAGGATATTATGTCTTGAGGCCCATAGGTCCTAGACATGGAGTACCGAGAGGTTGATTGACTTGAGCATGGCCCTAGAGGGACCATATTTTCTTTTCTTCAGCACCTCCACCTTGTCAGCAACAACAACATCCATCACCTCAGCCTGGTCCTGTAGTAGAAATGGGTCTTTCTCCATGAGGTAATGATTCTGGGTATCATGGTATGTGTCACTCTGATCCTCAAAACTTTTGAATATGTGCATTTAGTTCTTTTTGTTTCTAACGGGTGCTTGGATATTATACTTATCCACTTGACCACGTCTAGGGGGAATGATAGGATGCCCTAGTAAGCTTGTTCCCATAGGTTTTGATTTGCCACTGGGGGGGTTCATGAAAATTCATCGACCACTCCCATCATACTTACCACTTTCCATCTTATCTCCTGCTCATCCATCCCATTACATTGGTCTGGGCATTAGGTTGGCCAATTATTTAATGGTTGCACCTTACCTTGTGGGAAGAAGGGGATAAAGGCCCAGAGGGTAAAAGCAACTAGAAAAAGGTAAAAGCCTAAAACTAAAACCTCGAGATGCTCTGCCCAAGGATACCTAAGAAATAAGTAAAAGGATTCTCAGCAAGAAATAAGGGGGACCCATAAAAAATAATAAAACAAGACCTAGTCATAGGATAGGGGGTCTCATCACGAGCAAACCTATTAGGTCCATGGGAATCTAGCGGTATGACACTACTAGCATCTGGTTACCATGCCAGGGTAGTGGATCTTGGTGGCATAGCCAAGAGAAAGAGGGTCTCATCACGATCCAACCTTCTCATTTCCGTGAAAGTGCTTGTGGGTAACATTGCCACCACTGGTCACCACGCCAGGGCAGTGTCCCCTGATTAGATTCTTGAAAGAAAAAGTAATAAATAATAAAAGAACAAAAGGAATGAATGGACTTGGAAACATTTGCATTCAGGACAGGTGCATCTCACCCTCTACAAAGGCACCCACAGGTCAGCCATGCATTTCCTTGCTATCACTGCACCCCTTGTATAGACATCCCTTGACCACCTCACCCACTAACATGACCTAGATTTGATCTCTCCTAGAAACATCCCACATCTAGTGAGCACTAGCCCAATAGGACTCCTTGTCACTTCTTTCAAACTTGGCTTGTAGATTTGTGTAATGTCTTTGAGCACTTGACTGGGTAAACGGGTTTTTACGCAAATGTTTAATAAAATTGATGATTGGATGTGATTGACATTGCTATGATCACTATGACTTATGAGCCCGTGGAGGGCATATTTGTTGATGTGCAGGATCATACCCGACGAACAGTTACACATGGGGAGATGATTAGTTCAGACCTCCATGGGGCTGGAAGCCCATCAGATGGACGATGGGACCCCAACAGGGGGTAGAGACAGATCATAGGGTTTTCACTGGAGAAGAGCAAGACGTTCCACCAGAGGCAGCCCGACAAAGCCTTACCCAAGGGGGTTGTGCCCTCTCCACTTGGACGTTGGCCTTGGAAGGCCCATGACATCACCCAGGATGCTTATGATGTCATCCAACATTTATGGACATTTTGGGAGGTAGTTGTGGCAGTTGTGGCATGTGTGGCATCTTGGCGAATCCCAAGGAGGGCTAATGTTTTGCTCCAGGAGGCCAATGCTGCCCTAAAAAGGGCTAAAATAACCCTAGAAAGGGCATGATGTCTTTACTTTTTCTTGATTAGGGTTTAATTTATGAAATTTAATGTAAAACAATATTATTATGTATTTTGGCCTTGTCGACCTTTTGGTGACCTAAAATTTAATTAAGGTCATTTCTATTGTATAAGTAAGAGAGAAAATCTCTCTTTTATTCATCATATTTCACTCACACTTGTGTGAGGTCTTAAATTTGCGCCCTCCTTTAGGGTTTTTTTCTGAAATTTTTATGCGCACTTGTTGAAGGAGGCTTTTTCTTGGCTATTTTGGCATTTTCTTGGTGGAAGGTTTACAAATAGGGTTTGTCTATATGAATTCTTGGTGAATTGTTAGTGAATTTCTGCAATTCTTCTTTATTTGAATGGTTATGGTATATTTTACTTGCATTTTAATGAAATTTGTTGGATTAAAATCCTAGGGAACAAGCACATGTTGGTGTCCTTGTTTCATGTCCCTACTAAGTTATGCTAAGAGCCATTTTTGTTGAATATAAATGTTATATCTTTGCCATAGCAACACTCTACCATTCAACCTTCAAGCTAGCCATTTTTTATCTTGTCTTTGAACTAAGGAAGGAGGAAAACACACTAAGGCCTAGGGTTTCTACACCTTAGTGAGTCATTTTCCCCTAGGGTTTGATTGATGAAGTCCTACCTTACCAACACTTCATCATGAAACTCTCTTGCCTTTAGCCCTACCATTTACTACTCAAGCTAGTCGTTTTAACTTGTCTTTTGAGCTAGAGAAGGAGGAAGACACCCTAAGGCCTAGGTTTACTACACCTTAGTGAGACGTCTCCCCTAGGGTTGATAGGTTGAAGCCTTGCCTTAGAAACACTTCAACCATCATATCCCTCTTGTATTTAGCCCAATCATTATCATTTCATCCCTTCAACCTTTGCAACCAGTTTTGACTCCATTTTCCCAAATAATGCATTGATCTAAGACCTTCTATGTTTGAGTACCATGATCACACACACACATCCAATACTTTGAATAATCATTAACTCCTTCTAACCCTAGCTTAGACTAACACTTACTAACCCTATTGATGATATCATTTACTTATGCTATAATCATATCCATGCAAATTTATTACATCTTTGAAGCAATTGAAATATTGGCTAAAGCATTGCTTTCTCATGTTGGTGTTATTACATTGATGATAAATTGCCATTGCACATTGTGAAACCTCTTTAGCATTTATTGTGAAGTGATACATTATAATGATTTCTAGTTTACATCATCGATTTGATTTCACCAATATTATTGGCCAATTTCTTATTATCAGAAAGTATTTGATTGTTTGAAGTACTAACCAACAAGTGATCTTGCACATGTATAGTTTTCTTGTTTCTTTGTCTCGGACAGGTACACTTCTGGTTATTTTTAATTTTATTGGCTATTAAGTTGGACTTTTTGATCGGTGGTGACATGTGAGGGGGGGAAATATAGTTATCCTTTTCAATCCTTTGCGTTCTCAAAACCCCAGGCCACTGGGGACATCTCCCCTAGGCCTACCTTCCTAAACAGAAAGAGCTATCCTATTGAGGTGACAGTGGTAGGATAGTCTCAGTTTCACCAGTTTTCCTTTCTTCCACCCATCCTTTACTCCAACTACAAATTGTGCAATAACAGGGAGGAAGCAAGAGATATAGCATTAGGGAAAAGAATATGGTTGTGAATCCAAGAAAAACTAGAACCTTATAAAGGCCCACTAACAAGAAGTAAGAGCAAGAAACTTCAGCTTCACGAATTTGGTGAAAGTTCCAAATTATAAATAACAAGAACCCTAATCATAGGTGATCGAGAATAAAGGAATGATATTCCTGATAATCGAGAAGAAATAAATGAAATACAAGGAGTTCCAAGAAGGGCTAGGTCTATCCTGCTTAATTTACATGGAGATGAACATACATTACCAACCCTGCCTCAAGGGGTCCTACCCATTTTTTCAGGCGATGGAATCATGGATCCAAAGAGACAGATGGATATATTTCTAAGTGTTTGTGACATCCATTTAATTTAACATGATGATGTGATGGTCAGAGTCTTCCGACATGCCTTGATAGGTCCAAATTATGAATGGTACCTTTCTCTCCCGGCTCATTCAATCATATCATTTGATGACTTGGAATATATGTTTATGACTATGTATAGACATCCCATTGCATATCACACTCTTCTCCCACATTTCACTCAAATCCATCTCAAGAAAGGATAAAGAATAAGATATTTTAATCTATGATTTTTTAAGACTTTGAATCAAATCTCGGAGGCTCAGCGGCCTAATGATCCTATTATATTTGGATGCTACAAGAATACAATGCCTGCAAACGTGAATTATGAAATTCAATCTTTGCAGATAAATTATATGCATGAAGCTATTCAAAAGGAAACAAAGATTGAAGAGTTTATGCTCAATACCAATGCGAATCCAAAGATCATTCTTGGGAAAATAAAAATAAAAAAATACTCTTTTCGTATCACATCAAGGATCATCTACTTCAATAAGTGTTGAAAATCGAGAAGCTAGTGGAGGGATACTCCAGGGGGTTCCCCCTAATGTTAGAAACAATCCAATGACTGCCGAGGAGGCAAGACAGAAAGAAAAAATCGCTCAAATGAGAAGAACCACCAGACATATGCATAATGCGATTACTAGGTTAAAAAGAGCCAAAAATGTTATCCCACCAAAACAAAATACAAGGGTTCCATTACAATATCAAAGAGTAAGAAATGATATAAATGAAGAACATAGACCCATGACACCAAGGGTGCCAAACCCTAATGTTGTGGCATTAGAATAAATTGTGGAAGAAGAAAGTTTTGAAATTTTTGATCAAGAAATAGATGTGACCCAAGATGATATTTTAGAGTTAGTACAGATGGATGAAGGAACATCATTTTTTTACATTTTTGTTGAACAAGAAGATCCATACTATTCAAAATAAAATTTTGTCTAGACTAGAGTACAAGTGGATAAATTCAAAACAAATGAAGCACCTGAAAAAGAAAAAAGTGAAAACAAATACTACTGAAGCAACAAAACAATAAAAAAATGCTATTCAAGAAAATACCCCACTACAAATGAATTATAATCTTATGAATGACTTAGCCAAACTCAGAATTACCTTTCACTTCATGGAGGTGGTGAATATACGACAATAAAGAGAAAATATTTTAAGGTAGAATCTATTGTCATTAATACTAGGCAGCGAAAAAATGTTTCATCATTAAGGCCAAGGGATAAAGCCTCACCATTCTACACATCCATAGAGAATCATGACTTTACATTACATAATTGTTTGGTTGATAGTGGAGCTACCAACAATATCATGCCTCTATCATTAATGGAAGCGTTGGGAATGGGATGCACAAAATACTATGAGACTGGAAAAAGTATTTATGCCATTGATTCAAGAAAGGTCCCAGCCTATGGTGAAATAAAATATTTTTGTGCATGGATAAGTGTAGCACCTCACATCACAATAGTTTTCACTATTATAGTTGTAGAATTTCCTCCAACATATGGTGTTGTATTAGGAAGGGATTATTGTTCATTAATTGGAGGATATATTATGACTGATGGAAGTTGTATGATGTTTCCTAACAAATCTGGAACAATGGTAAAGGTCCCTCGAGAAAGTAGAAATCATATATCTTTCAAGAAGAAATATAATGAAGTAATGCAGAATTATATTGATGTAGAAATAAGAAATTATGTTGTTCCTAGTCCAGAACAAATCAAACCGCTTAAGTAAGACAAAGAAAATTATTTTCAGGGTTTCTAGAAGGTGTCATTTGATGGTGCCTCTCCTAAGTCTAGAAATGGAGTAGGAATTGTTTTTAAAATCCCTCAATATCGTATCTACCCACATGCTATCATATTGGAATTCCCATGTACCAATAATGAAGCACTAATACAAGGAATGATTATTTCACTTCATATGAGAGTAGAAAATATGGTGGTAACTGGTGATTCAGAATTGGTCATAAATCATATAAAAAAAAGTATAGAATCAAGAAAGAAAAGCTGAAACTTTATGCAAAATGAGCATGTGAGCTCATGGATTCCTTTAATTATTTCAATATCTCTTTCATTCCTCGAGACAATAATCAAAAGGTTGATTCATTGGAAGTGGTTGCATCTCTTTTCAACCTAGATGATTCCAAAAATTAGAATACATTTCATGTTAAAATAATCTTTAGGATTTCAATACCTGATAATCAAGACTATCTGCAAGTCTTCAAAATTGATGAACATGTTGTTGGTGTTTTCATTGATTCTGATTCAAAAATTTCAAACCATCCTCCTAAAATCCTTGGTGATCAAATTACTACAGTCTTCTCTAAAGATTGTGTCAGTTTAGAATCTATTTTCACAAGGGATGATCAAACAAAAATCCCAGATTTTAAATAAGAAGTATCTGTCAGGAAAGTTCAAGAGACGCAAAAGATAAACATTAGTACACATGATTCTCCCAAGTATATAAATCTTGGCGGCAGTTGTATAATGGAAGAAATCGATCAATACACTTATTTTTTCAAGGAATTTCCTTATATTTTTTCCTGGACTTATGATGATTTCAAGGAAGATGATGTTTATTTTTCATCACATTATACCACTTAAAGAAGGATCAAAGCATGTTAAAAAAAGTTGAGAATGATAAATCCTATGTTGAATCCTTTAGTAAAAATGGAATTGGAAAAGTTGAAGATGGTTGAAATAATTTTTCCGATCAGACATTCAGAGTGGGTCTCAAATCCTATTATAATAAGAAAAAAGTGTTGGTAAATTCATATTTGTGTCGACTTCAGAGATCTAAACAGAGAAATCATAAAATATAATTACCCACTCCATAACTTGGATATGTTGTTACAACAAGTTACTGGTTTTGCCTTAATGTCCATGTTGGATGGTTTTTCTATATATAACCAGGTACTTGTTGCGGAGGAGGATAGATCAATGAATTCTTTTGTTACACCATGGGAAACGTATGCTTATGTTTTCATGCCTTTTGGGTTGAAAAAATTCGGAGAAACCTTCCAAAGACAAATATATCATGCTTTGAAAGACTCAATTGGGAAATTTATGGCAGATTATGAAGATGATCTAACTATTCATTCAAAATTGAGGAAATAACATATCAAATATCTAAGGGAAGTTTTTGAATGTTGCAGATTGTACGACATATATTTGAATCCTAATAAATGTTTGTTTGCAGTGTCAAAAGGAAAAAGTTTGGGACATATAGTGAGTAAAGAAGGTACATATAACCTCCATAAAACAATTCTCTATCGAAGTGTTGTGTAAAAAGAAGAATAAAATTGATTGGTAAAAATAAACGAGCTATTCTAGGGTTTTTCGGGCATTACTTTGTTGTGTTTTTCTTTTCTTTTTTGAAGAATGGCCTCTGGTTCAGGGGGAGGATCCCCCCTATTACCTCCTTCACCACTGTATATAGTTGTGTTTCAGTCACTGATAAATTCCTATACCAAGACGGTAAATCCCCCATCATCATGTTTCATCAAGAAATTAGATTATATTTCGAAGGTTCCAATGCATCCATTGAGATATTGCCCCTTCTCATTATGGCTTGCTGAAAATGGGATAGTCAGACAATTCACTGGGATGTGGCCATCTATATGTTCTATGGCTCAATGGGTGGACCTAAACTAGAAGAGAAAATTCCAAGCGAATATGTCCTCAACCTTTTGTGGTAAGTGTTTTTTTTTTTTAAATAAGGTATATTGGGATCTTATCTTCAGGAGTTGGCCTTATTTTATGGGTACTAGGGGTATGTATTTGAATAAATGGATTCCCGATTTTAGTCCAAAGTCCCTCTGCAGTTCCTGTATGGGTTTATCTCCCCTTTCTCTCTCTTCATTGCTGGAATGATGAAACCCTGAGAAGCATTGGAAATACATTATGTAGATACATTGATAGAGTCGAACCATGAGAAGTCCCGCAAGTGTGTGCTTGTCTCTATGTAGAAGTGAATATAAAAAAGGGTTTTCCTAAGGCTATTCAGCTAACCCTTGAAAATTGGTATTACATCCAAAAGGTGGATTATCATCGACTTCCATTTAAATGCAAAGCTTGTCATGAACATGGGAATTTTGCAAATAATTTTATGAATCTCAAGCCAGATCATCCCAAGGAAAGGGAGAAAGAACAAAGGAAACAACCAAAAAGGAAGAAAGCAGTTGGAAAGAAAGTTTATTGGAAGCATGATCAATATAAAGGGGGAAACCCTCCATCTTCCCCTCCTCATAATCCTAGATCTTTGTTTGGGGAGGTTTCCATGGTAAAAAGTAGAAAAACAAAGTATGCATCCCTAGATAATATGGAAGCAGATACTGCATAATCGCGTGAGGAGGGAATGGAAATTGAGTATCGTAGAAAGACAGTTGTGGAGGAACCTGAGATGCCCTCGAAACCTCAAGATGTCACAACCCCTAATAATGGGTATCCCACCCCTAGAAAAATCCTTTCTTGACCTATTTTTTTTATTCCAATTATATTAGAGGAAATAAGTCAGGAGGAATCAAGTGATGAATCTGAGATAGAAGTCTCGCCAACTACAACATTAAAGAAAGTGGGTAGTCATTCCAATCTAAATAGAAGGGAGAATGAAGAAGATCAGGATAAGAATTCAGGCATCCAAACCACCATGGAAGGAGTATTCAAAAAGGAGGTGAAAAGTGGGAAACCCCATGGATAAGCTCAATCCTAAAAATGGGAATCCAAAAATATTCCCCAACCCTCTAAAGGGGGGCATCCAAATCTTTAGGTAAATAATGAAATTAGTCTCCTAGAGTTACAAAAGATTGGGTAGTAAGGATAAGAAATAAGCAATATGAAAGTTAATAAGAGTATAAAAACCTCAAATCCTTCTGATCCAAGAGATAAATTGAAGGAGAATGAGGGCCTTCAGGAAATGCAACAAATTTGGAGGAAAATCAAGGGAGTAGAAATTAGTGCAAGAGGGGATTCATGGGGAATATGCACTCTCTGGAACCCAGAAATTTATCAATAGGAAAGAAGCCTTGAAGAAACGCATTGGATTATGGTCAAGTTGGTTCATCTACCCACATGTACGCTATTTCATATTTTTAATGTGTACATTCCCAATAACTATTGGAAAAAAATAAGAACGTAGGAATTGGGGAGACTGGGTTAACTAAAAATTGTATTATAGTTGGGGATTTTAACACTACTATGCATATGAGGGAAAAAAAGAGGGGGTTCCATTGTTAGGGATCCATAAAGGGAGAAGTTGGAGGATATCATATCTAATTTGGATCTAATTTATGTTCACCCGATCAAGGGAAAATTTACGTGGAATAACAAAAAAGTTGGTCCAAGACACATTGTGTATAGGATTGATCTCTTTCTAATCCACAACTCCTTTTTTTCTCTCCTTGAAATTATATTTTCTCTTATTATCCCTTCTATAAGATCTAACCATCTCCCTATCTCACTTTATATTTTGAAAGAGGATAATTTTGGGATAATCCCCTTCCGACTTAACCCCATGTTGATGGAGAATCATGACTTCTTCATTTTGGTTTCCCACTGTTGGTGTCAATGGATTTATGGATCCCCTATCCACATCTGGGAGAAAAAGTTAAAATAAAAAAAGACACTATTTAAAACTGGGTAAAGGTATTACTTCATTCTCTGAATGTAGAAGTATTGGAGAATCAGAGGAAGCTTGAGTAAATAAAAGAAATGATGGAGAGCAATGAAGTGCTTCATGATCTATTGAAGTAAGAAAAAAATTTGTATCAGAAATATGTCAAGTAATTGAAAGATGAGGAGTCTATGTGGAGGTTTAATTCTAGATGTTTGTGGCTTCAATATGGAGATAATAACACATCCTTGTTTCATAAGCAGGCTTTAAAATTTCGACAATTGCGTAATAGGGTTCAGGAAATTAAAACACAATTAGGTGAGGTGTTATATTCTTTTTAGGATATTAAGCAAGCAACCTAATTGCATTATGGAAATATTTACACATAAGAGGGAGAATTGAACAAGGAGATATGTGAGCAATTTATCTCTCACATTCCCTTGAAAATATTTGAGGAAGATAACTTGGAGTTGAATATGCCAATCACAGAAGAGGAAATTTTTACAACTATAAATTAGCTTAACCTTGATAAAGCACCTAGGTCGGATGGATTCACTATTCATTTTTAGAAAAGGTGTTGGTTTATCATTAAATATGATTTAATTTAGATGATTCAATATGTGCACAAATTATCATGAATGGGAGGGGCCACAAATTCATCTTCCTTGGCCCTAATTCCAAAAGAATAAAATGCCTTTTCCTTTGATAGATTTTCCCCCATCTATTTATGTAACTCTCTTATAAAATTATGCCACGGGTCATAGAAAATAGGCTGAAACCATTTTTATGTAATCTCATTCTTTCAAATCAAGGGTGCTTTGTGGAGAAAAGACAAATATGGGATAATATCAATCTGTTGCAGGAGGTTATTCATTCGAGCTATACCCGAGGGGTGAAAGGTATGATCATCAAAATAAATATGGCCAATGCATTTTATAGATTTAATTGAATGTTGGGTTGTTATATTCTTTGCAGTGAAAGTCTATTCAAGGTGGTTTGACCAGGTAAAGACGAAATCAAAGGAATTTACAATGGGTTGAAGGTCAAGGTGGATCGATCAGGTAAAGATGAAGTTGAAGACATCGATAGAAAATCAAAGGTGAAGGTGGATCGACTGGGTAAAGTCAAAGAAGTCAACCAAAAAGAGGTTGACAGGTGGGAATGTGGTAACGGAATGAAGACCAAATGAAGGCTAGATGGTATTCAAGTCCTAATCTAACTTGGTAGTTGACTATAACAGAATCTTGAGATTCACAGGATTTGTAGCCAGTGATATGCGTGGATCTATAACAATTTTTGGGTGCATTTTTTAGGGTTTTTCCTATTGTAAATCCTATAAATATGGTGTGTTGTAATGTTGGAAAAGATAATCGTGAGATGATGAATGGCTAACCTCCAAGTGTCTGTAATCATAGAGGTTGTTAGTTATGCAAATGTAAGACGAATTGGCTACAAGGTTGTTCTTTTGTAAGCAAGAGGGTATGATGTCGATTTTTTATTAGGTGTGGACCAAACTTAGATGTGTAACCTTTTATTCTGAATGAATAAGACAACAAGATATAATAACTCTCAAGAAATGTTGATTTTCCCGGTTCGAGTTTCCAGGGTAAAATATCTATGAACTGTGGTTTTTTTTTGTCATTTACTTTCTTGTTAAAGATAAATCTTTCTTCCTCTCTTCTTCTAGGTTTAACATAGAAGTGTGTCCTGATTTCCTAACATGTGGTATCATAGCTTGGCTTAACAACCTTAGATATTAGCTAAACCTTAGGTTTAGTAAGATTCATAAGTTAGAAATATTTAAAGAATTGTGCTAAAGAATGGCGAGCAGCTCAAGAATAGA
>JASDQU010585919.1:7077-24178 GCA_032191745.1 Picea mariana | reverse complement strand
AACGGTGGTGAATTCCGTGGAAAAGAATTTGATCAGTTCTGTAAGAAATGTGGCATAGAATGCCAAAATACCACACCATATACCCCACAACAAAATGGAGTTGTCGAGAGAATGAACAAAACATTGATGGATAAGGTAAAGAGCATGGTCAATGGTGATGGGCTCGCATAAGAATTTTGGGTGGAGGTAGTTGACACTGCAAGATATCTGGTCAATATGTCTTCTTCGTCAGTGCTAGTTGACACGACTCCACATGAGGTATGGTTGGGTAAGAATACTTTGGTTTCACATCTCAAAGTATTTGGCTTTGATGCATTTTTGCATGTTCCCGGGGAAAAGAGGAGCAAGTTGGACAAGAAGGAAGTCAAATGTATTTTCATTGTATATAAAGAAGGAATGAAAGGATATAAGCTCTGGGATCTTGCATCAAGGAGAACAGTGTATAGTCGAGATGTGGTATTCAAAGAAGTCGGAGGTAAGTCTGAGCATGAAGAAGTTGTTCAGACCGAGAATAATCTTGAGACGATGCAGTTTGTAGTGAGGAATGAAGAAGATAATTCATATGAGTCGATTGAATATGAGGAAGAGGTGGAACAAAAGAATCTGGTGGTAAGAAGGTCAGAAAGAGTAAGAAAACCCATCAAAAGGTATAGTTTGCCCGACTTTCGTTCTGCATTCATGCTAACTTCCANAGAAGGAAGTCAAAAGTATTTTCATTGGATACAAAGAAGGAATGAAAGGATATAACCTCTGGGATCCTAAATCAAGGAAAATAGTGTACATTTGAGATGTGGTCTTCAAAGAAGTTGAAAGTAATTCTGAGCCTGAAGAAATTGTTTAGACCGAGAATAATATTGAGGTGGTGCAGTTTGAAATGAGGAACGAAAAAGATGATTCAGATGAGTCGACTGAATCAGAAGAAGAGGTGGAATAATTGACCTCAGTTGTAAGGAGTTCATAAAGAGTAAGTAAACCAGTTGAAATGTATAGTCCACGCGACTTTCATTCCGCATTCTTGTTAAATTCCACTGACGATGAGCCTAAGTCGGTCGGGGAGGTAGTCGACTCGGCAAGGGGAAAAATATCAAAGGATTCCATGGTTGAAGAGATGGAATCCTTGCACAAGAATGAGACATGGGACTTGGTCAAATTACCTAATTGAAGAAAGCATGCTGGTATAAAATGGGTATTCAATAAGAAGATGAATGCAACAGGACAAGTCGATAAATTCAAAGCTCAAATAGTAGTGAAAGGATATTCCCAAGTCGAAGGAGTCGACTTTGGTGAGATTTTTTCCCCTATTGCAAAATTAACTTCCATTAGAGTAATAATGTCTCTAGTTGTAGAATTTGATCTGGAAATATAACAGATGGATGTGAAGACAATGTTCTTACATGGGGACTTGGAAGAAGAAATCTACATGAAACAACCTAAAGGATTTGTAGTAAAGGGAAAGAAATATTTGGTGTGCAAACCGAAAAGATTCCTTTATGATGTAAATAAATCACCAAGGATGTGGTACCAAATGTTCGACACATACATCCTTAATTTTGGGTTTGTGAGAAGCAAAGTTGATCACTGCATATACTCCAAAGAAGAAGGTGGGAATTTCATATATGTAGCATTGTATTTCGACAAAATGTTTTTGATTGGAAACAATGTGGACACAATAAAGGAGGTGAAGAAGAAACTATCCTCCAAGTTCGACATGAAGGATATCGGTGCAACAAAATTCATTCTAGGAATGGAGATCAAGATAGATCGAGCAACTAGAAACATTGAAAAAGTTTTGAAACATTTCAACATGTAAGATTGCAAACCTATGAAGGTGCCAATTCCTATGGGAGCAAGGCTAACTGTTGAACAGTGTCCAAAGACATAGGAAGAAATAGAGGAAATGGCACATGTTCCCTATGCAAGTGTTGTTTGCAATCTAATGTATGTGATGGTATGCACTCGACTAGACATTGCCCATGCAGTGGGAGTGTTAGGAATGTCAACAACTGGGAAGGAGCACTTGAAAATTGTCAAAAGAGTATTGAGGTATTTGTGTGGCACAAAATATTATGCTATATGATACCAAGGAAAACCTAGATGTGACAGTGAATGAAATGTACATGGCTTTGTAGATGCCGACTGGGCTGGAGATTTGGATCAACGGAGGTCAACCAATGGATATGTGTTCAAAATGTTTGGTGGAGCAATAAGATGGATGATTAAGCAGCATGAGGTCGTAGCTTTGTCAACAAAAGAAGATGAATACATGGAAACCACTCATGGAAGCAAAGAAGCAGTATGGCTACAAAGGTTGCATTCAGGAATCATATTTGAGTAGAGAGATATGAAGATAATTTGTTACAGTTAAAGCACAATATTTTTGGAAAAGAACCCAAGTTATCATTCCAATACTAAGTGTTGGCACAGGGGAATACCTAGGGTTCAATGCTACAAAAATGCACCAACAAAACCCTAACTACCAGCCCTTTTGGCAACACCTGCGAAGCATATGAAGTCTCACCCAAGGTAGAGGCAGGGGTGGTTGCAGGACTCCAGTGTCTACAACCTTATATGGGACACAGATCTACGATTGTAACACCTTAACAAAGCACTTAGTAGTGATAGTTCATCAATATTAAACCAATATCTACTTCACAAATAAAACCCTAATTACAGAGCATCACATTATTCAACTAGATCTACTATATTCAAGCACTAAGCACATCCACATAGGTCAGATCTAGCATTCATTTATATTATTAAGCACATAGCATCAATAGATATATCTATAATTCATCTATATCACAACACTAAGCAATTAAACACATCAATACATCGCACAAAGAATAGCAACACAACATGTACCTGGTTCACCCCCACCTTGGGGCTATGTCCACCAACTCTTCTTCTTTGTATTATCTTTAGTCAAGCTTTTTATAGGCACCAAGCATCAAACCCTACTCCGCATAGGACAGGATATCTATGCCCACTTTTCCAGATCCTCCTTCCCCGAGAAGATCTAGGCACAGAGCCTTAAACAGTTTGCGCACAAAGAACTTACAATCATTACTTACACTTAGCACAACTTACAAGTCTTTGATCACATAGATCAAGCCTTTGCACTTAGCACATTGGCCTTATTCTCCTTCTTCTTTTCTTACAATGCCTATCTACTTATTTATACATTACAAAAATAGGCCTAACCATGGGTAAACCCATGGGACATCATTCCCATTCCTGTTACATAAGCCCAAAACCCAAAAAATACCTAAAAAAGGGCCAAGATCCCGTGATCTCCGCTTCATCTTGCGCTCCGCCTTCGATAGCCTGTCGAAGTCCCAAAAATAGGTCAAACATGACCAAGAATCCTCAAAACTTGGTCAAGGGCCAACATGCCTCCAACACTCACCTGTGACTCGTCCCGTGTCACTCAGATCTAGGTAGCTCTGCCTCAAAAGCATTGAGCTTGGCTTGAGCTGCTTCGACTTGTTGTTGTGCCATAGCCTCTTGTTTAGCGAACTCTTGGATGATGACTTCGTTGACAGGTCCCTCTAGGTGTTGTTTGGCTGCAGTGACGACTTGCTCCAGTTCTCCTCCTCGACCTCTGATCTCTGCAAATAGTTGGCAAGCCTCATACTATATAGGTAGTATCCTCTAAGTCACTTCCATGAATCTTCTATGAATGGTGTGGACCTATTGTTGGGCAGTGCGCTGCTCTTGGGATCGCTTCATTCTTTCAACAACTCACAGGGGCTTCAACTTCCCTGTATTGTTTCTGCTTGCTTCTTCGCTTCCTGGAGCTGTGATGCCAGTGCCTTCGACTCTGGATGCTCAATGAGTCGGTCATATGTCTGGGAACTATGATCACTTAGTTGCTTACATTCCATGGCAATGGCCTTTATTCTCTCAACTGTGCTTCGAGCAGTTGCTTCTCTTTGATCCCTTACGTCCTGCAGGGTGCTTGGCACTGTGCATAGCTCTAAGTCTACTATTCTTTGTTGTATTTGTTGGATATCTTCCACGAGATGATCTACTTAATGCAGGACTTGGTCTTCTGCCTTTGGCTCTAAGTATGTCATAGAGTGGAGTTCTCTATTGACTGCTTCTTTCATTTCGAGTTTCTCTGCGAGCAACTGTTCTTTTTATTACCATATCTGTGCTTTATCCTCTTCAAAATTTGTCTGGAGAGAAACCTTCTCTTGCTCTGCAACTCGATGTTGTTCTACGAGTACTCCTTGAACTTGCTTCAAGGCCTGGGTGGCTTGTTCTATTTCTTCATGTGCGCGACGAAGGTGAGCTTTGGTCACATCTGCTAGTCAACGGAGTTAGGCTGGCTCATCTCCCAACTCTGGTTCTTCTATTGGAAAGGGAACAATGGACACTGCATGACTGGACTGAAGGGCCTGTTGTACCCCTCAGAGTTTGACCTCAATTATTTTGTACATCTCCTCCTGCTTTTCTTCTTGTTTCTGCAATATTTCCTGCGAGGCATCGTTTACAGTTGTGATGATGAAGTCAAAATCATCGACAGTAATCACAGTCTGCATATTGGTCAATGTAGCTCTGGATTTGTTTCGGGAAGAGGGTTTCGGGGGAGAAACCTTCCTCTTCTTCAAAGGATTAGCCTCATCTCTAGGCAGTGTTACTTCACCTTTCTTTTGCTCAACTTCTTTACCATTTATTTCTTCTATGTCGTCACCCCCTCGGCCAGGTGATACTGAAGCAGTATTTTTTGAAGCACTACTTAAGTCTTGTACCTCTTTGATCTTCTTCCTTCTACTGGTTCCAGGTGTGTCACATTCCTTTTGAGCGCCTTCGGGCTATCCAGTTCAGGGTTAGCGGGGATAAGGAGGTCGGCTGACCAATCCTTAGTAATCTCCTCAAGGTCCTCTTCTGTGAGCTTGTAGTATGACTGAAGCTTCTCTTTATGTTCATCTGCCCGCACAGTAATATAGATGAAGTGTCGATCTGCGAGGAACTTCATGAGGGGTCAAAACCTTTGTAGGGTGTTCGATGTCATGCGAGGTTAATATTTGATGGCTCTCTTAAGCTGGAGATAATAGGTGTGAAAAACTGCATTCGAATGCCATTGTTTTCCCATATCGCTCAAGTACCAGAGTGTGGTGAAATTTGCAACGAGCGGCTCGAACGACTCAATATCTGGGAAGGTTGCACCTTCTAGAATCTCCCAAGCAAAAAACACAATGAGGATTAGGAGCCAGCCAAAGTGAAACTCGTAGCCCTGATCCCATGCTTCGCGGCAATCCAATTCCAATTGATTAACTAGGTACTTCTCCCAGCTCATCTGGAGGCCTTCCACACATTTCCCTGCGAGGTCAACAACAAAGCTTGTGACCTGCGTGGGTCTACTCTTCCTTACTTGTTTTCTTGCAATTAATTGGCATGCTAGGTGCACTGTTCCATTCTATATGGAATCTACCTTGTAGCCTCGCATCCCCTTCTCAACATCGTCGTATGTATCCTTGATCTTCTGTGCTAGTGCGTGATCTGTGTCTTTTCTTGGATAGAAGTCCTGGGGATTGGGTCCTTGCATACTCAACCTGGTGATCCTATGGATCAATGTCGGATAGATTGTAATAAAGAGGTATAGCCATAAGTAGCCACCATGGTAACATGAAAGTAGGATCTTGATATAGGCGTTAAGTTCCTGGTGCCTTCCAAAGTGTAGGATTTTCATTACATTCAGCAAGGTGGACTGTGTGAGGTTCATCGTCCACGGATGGAGGATTATTTTTTAGTTCTTCCCCTTTGTTCTGGTCAAGTATTTATACGGGGCAAGCATACTATGGTTCTTATGATCCCCTAGGTTGAAGTCGTTGAACTTCAACATTGTGATCTTGTCTTGTTGTGCTCGAACTGCGCGTATCCCCTTTGGGAGGTATGTCGTAACCATGGTGTACTCAAAATATCTTGGCAAACTATCATGACTCACCACACTGGCTAGAGGTAGGATGTAGTCAGGAAATATGGTCGGAATCAGCTTCGCATTTTCTAGGTCATCTCTGTGCTTGGTTCTCTTTTTCACTGATGGTTGAGATGGTTCGGCTACACGAGCAGTCGACAGAGAGGCTTGAACTCCTCTTGTCGATGATTCTTGTACACCCATAGACATTACTCTTTCAGACATTACTCGATCAGTCATGAGGTCGATGAGTACCTCCTTCACAGACTCTTTGACTACGCTAAGTTCTTCGGACATACATGCTCGTGGTTGAATATCTCGGGTTTGAAGAGTGACTACTCAATGCAATGAGATGGATAGTGATAGCGCGATGATCACAGTGTGAAAGAAACTAATCTGTGGGCTCAGATAATCACGGTTGGAAAAAGTGTTCTTGGTGCAAGGCTCAATGGAATAAATAGATAACTAGGCAACAGATCTCTCCAATGGGAAAGAAGCCTTCATAAATTCAGTTATGTTTGTTATGGCGCGGTCCCAACGGTCTGATGGCGAGTTGTCTGACCATAAATTCCTTTCTACCCGTTCGGGGTGTTGGTCTAACGGTTATATTGCTCCTAACAGCTATATCGCTTCGCCCTGGCGAAGTGTCATGTGACAGTGTTCCGATATCCTAGCGAAGTTTCAGTTTTGCAAGTTTTCCTTCTCCAAAGTTCCCTTTGGAACCTTCTGTAATTTTTCGATATTTTCTCTCTTCTTACTGAGATTTCTAGACTTTCTCCCAGTGATCTTCATCTCAGTATTCCTCTTTCCATCATGATTCTTATCTTCTTTTGGCATAGTAACTTTGCACTGTTGAGATTATTTCCTGGGATTCAAGGGAAATACTTATTCTTTATCTAGGCTAGGTGCTTTCTGTGAGTCTTCTTGTGAACTTCGATATCCAAGTCTCTAGTTTTACATAGCTTCGATATGTTCTCCTATTCTTCAATCAAGTGTGTGATCCTCCTAGTCATGAAATCTTTCAACTCTTGCTTCTTCTGCTCTAAGACTTCTTCTTTTTTCCTTATGGCCCGATCCCTTTCAATCCAAGGTTTTCTGAGTAATATAGCAAATGGGGCGTTGTTCTCAATAAATTTAACAACTCCAAATGCTTCCTCTGTCGAAGTTCCATAGGCACTCATAGATATCTAGGTGAGATTTCCACATATGTTTATCAATTTCCCTCTAAATAATCCTATTCCTCCCAATGAAGGAATCATAGCAGGCTTCCCTAAAAGTTTCCAAGTTCTTTCTGTCATAATATTCACCTGTGTTTCTTCATCTAGAACACAGTCAATGTTGAAGTCCCCTATTCTTTCTCCTATGCACTCTTTTTTTTGAATATCTCTGATAAGTTGATATGTCAGTGGTCATTCAAGGTTTCTTTCATCTGTAGCAATACAATCTCTAATTCTTTCTGGGGTTCTGCCATAATCTTAGTTGCTTGACCTTCATCATGGTCTTCTTGTCTTAGATTCATTTTTTCAAGATTAGCAATCATTCTAGGGAAATCTAAAACTTCATGGTCCATAGCTTTACAACTAAGACAACTAGGTATTATACCAAGACATTCCTTAGCCAGATGTCTCGATCTTCTGCAACAGCAACAAAGGGTCAATCTTCGTTTTGTTTTAAAAGATCCCCAGCCTTTACTGTACTACGTACTAGGATCATAGTGTCTAGCCTGCAAAACATTCTTTCTAGGATCCTGCATCCATTGGTTAGTCCAAACATTCTTTCTATGCATAAGAATAACATATCTTTCACTATTCTTATTAGATCTATTCATATCAAATCTTCTTTCATCTAGTTGTGCCCTACTTTCCAAGCTAGGACATAATTTATCAAACATACCTAGATCCATACTTTTGAAACAAAAATTTCCACTTGTCTTACCTTAACAAAGAATAGAGCTTAAAGATCTTACCTCTTTCCCTCATATCAGACTTCGTTTCTTAGCACAGAGCTTCATAGATTAAATAGAATGTTGTGCACTAAGGCAACAGATCTACGCATGGAGCTTTCACAGTTTCAGGTCAGATCTTCGCACAAATATTATTTTTCTTCAGTTCCCAGCAATCACAGTTTCAGGTCAGGTTTTTGCACAAAGCTCCCTTTTTCTTCTTAGTTCCCAACAAGCACAATTTCAGGTCCCGACAACGAAACCATTTGTTGGCAGAGGGGCAGACTCAGGGTTCAACACTACAACAACACACCAACAAAACCCTAACTAACGACCCTTTCGGCAACACCTGTGAAGCAGATGAAGTCTCACCTGAGGTAGAGGAAATGGTGGTTGTAGGACTCCAGTGTCTGCAACCTTAGCTGGGACACAGATCTGTGATTGTAACACCTTAACAGAGCACTTAGCAATGATATTTCATCAATATTAAACCATTATCTATTTCATAGATAAAACCCTAATTACAGAGCATCGTAGTATTCAACCAGACTTACTATATTCAAGCACTAAGCACATCCACATAGGTCATATCTAGCATTCATTTATATTATTAAGCACATAGCATCAATAGATTTATCTATCATTCATCTATATCACAACACTAAGCAAGTAAACACATAAACACATCAATACATTACACAAAGCATAGCAAAACAACATGTACGTGGTTCACCCCCACCCTGGGCTACGTCCACCAACTCTTCTTCTTTGTATTATCTTCAGTCAAGCTTCTTACAGGCACCAAGCATCAAACCCTACTCCTCATAGGACAGGAGATCTACACACAATTTGCCTGATCCTCCTTCCCCAAGTAGATCTAGGCACATAGCCTTAAACAGTTTGTGCACAAAGAACTTACAATCATCACTTGCACTTAGCACAACTTACAACTCTTCAATCACATAGATCAAGCCTTTGCACTTAGCACACTGGCCTTCTTCTCCTTCTTCTTTTCTTACATCACCTAGCTACTTATTTATACATTACAAAAATAGGCCTAAGCATGGGTAAACCCATGGGCCGACATTCCCATACCCATTACATAAGCCCAAAACCCAAAAATCCCTAAAAAGGGGTAGAGATCCCGTGATCTCTGCTTCGTCTTGCGCTCCACCTTCGACAGCCTGTCGAAGTCACAAAAATAGGTCAAACATGACCAAGAATCCTCAAAACTTGGTCAAGGGCCAACACTAAGCACATTTATGTACAATACCATTTCATGAGAGACATGGTGGAAATAAACAAGGTGTTGTTGGAGAAAGTAGACACGTTGGAAAACATAGCAGTCTATTTGACCAAGTCTGTGAGTGCTGTGAAGTTATCTTGGTGTAGAGAGTCAATGGGCATTTTTTCCATCGGTTTGTGAATGAGAGTTTATAGGTATCCCATTTTCATCAAAGAAGACAACAAGTGGGATACTGTTGGGTTGTTATATTCTTTGCAATGAAAGTCTAGTAGAGGTGGTTCGACTGGGTAAAGATGAAGTCAAAGGAATTGACAACAAGTTGAAGGTCAAGGTGGATCAACCAGGTAAATATAAATTTGATTACATCAACAACAAGTTGAAGGTAAAGGTGGATCAACTGGGTAAAGTTGAAGAAATAAACTGACAAGAGGTCGACAGGCAGGCGTGTGGTAATCGACTAAAGATCGAATGAAGGTCGACTGGTAATACGACTTGGTAGTCAACTATAACAGAATCTTGATATTCATAGGATTTGTAGCCAATGACTTGCATGGATATGTAACCATTTTTTTGCACCTTTTATTTAGGGTTTTTCCTAGTGTAAAGACTATAAACAAGGAGTTTTATAATACTGAAAACAATAATCGTGAGATGATGAATGGTTAATTGCCAAGAGTTTGTAACCGTAGAGCTTGCTAGTCATGCATATCTAAGTCGAATTGGATGCATGGTTGTTCTTGTGTAAGAAATAGGGTATGATGTTGATTGGGTCTTAGGTGTGGACCAAGGTTAGACATGTAACATTTTATTCATAATGAATAAGACAACAAGAGAGAAAAACGCTCAAAGAATGTTGGTTTTCCCGGTTTCGGTTTCCAGGGTAAAATCTCTATGTACTATGTGTTTGTTTTGTCATTTACTTTCTTATTAAAGATAAATATTTCTTCCTCTCTTTTGCTAGGTTTAGCCTGGAAGTGTGTTCTCATTTACTAATACTAAGAAAACATTTCTCAATGTAGTCTTGGAAAAGTTTGGTTTCAATCAGGTTTTTATCTCTTGGATTGGTTCTTGTATCAACAATCCCCATATTTCTCCTTTATTCATTGGCAGACCAACCCCCTTTTTCAAAGCCACTCACAGGATCATGCATGACTTTCCTCTTTCCCCTCTTCTTTATGTCTGTTTGGAAGAATCTCTAAATAGAAGACTAGAATAGGATCACAACTCAAGAGAAATAATAGGTATTAGGATTACCATAAGGGTTAAAATTATTAACCACTCCCAATTTGTTGACAACACTTTGTTGCTTGGAGGAGCCTCGAGAATTATAGCTCGTCGATTCTAAATCGTTTTGAACTAGTTCACTCAAATATCAAGTGGGATAATCAATAAAAATAAAAGTTAGATATATTCCTGGAATATAAATTCCCACATTCTTATGGGTATTCCTCACATATTCTAATTCACGTTTTCAGCTAATTGGAAATATTTTAAATATCTGGGAATGTTGGACTATTTGAAATCTCTTCCAGGAGACACTTAGCAATTTATTCTATAGAAAATAAAAGAGAAGTTTGAAAGATGGGTTGCTTTCTAGCTGAAGCCAGTTGATAGACTAGTGCTTGTCAAATCTGTTGTAATGATCCAAATGCTTAAAATATCATAACAAAACAAAATTGCACACTATGTACACAATGTGAGCATGGAACAAAACTCCAAGATATATCAGTTATATAATAACTCTTTAAATAATAGGAGAACCTCCTCCACATAACCAAATACATTTATACATCACAATTCACATGTCCACAATAATGAATACATGATCTCTATATATACCTATTCACAGACTACACATGAATCCTCTTTATGATTAGGTTCAACCCTATTACATATATATTTGTGCATTGCATGTACAATACCGAATGTAATGATCCAAATGCTTAAAATATCATAATAGAATAGAATTACACACCATGTACACAATGTGAGCGTGGAGCAAAAATCCAAGATAGATAAGTTATATAATAACTCCTTAAAGAACAGGAGAATCTCCTCCACATAAAAAAACTACATTTAGACATCACAATTCACATTTCCACAATAATGAATACATGGTCTCTATATATACCTATTCACACACTACACATGAAATCCCTTTACTATTAGGTCAACCCTATTACATATATATTTACGCATTACATGTACATTTAGCCCCATATATGCCACCCATGGGGTCATAACATATGTTCTATCCCAACTCCCTATTTTTCAATTCTCTTCCCTTTTGGATCCTATTGGCATTAAAAAATATTTGTCTTAGCAAATTCATGAATTTTTTTGGCAAGGAGGAAAAACTAATTCAAAGTGGTTTCACTTGGTAAGATCCCCCATGGATCATGGGGGTCTTGGAGTTTGAGACCCTGAATTTGTGATAATTTCCCTTGGATCAAAACTATTATGGAGAATGGTGATGGTGGAAAATGAGTGGTGGAAACAAGATTTACTTAAAAAATATTTTCCCATGGATAGAAGAAGATGTCTTGATGATCCCCCAACCAGGCAAACAAGCTCTCCTATTTGGAAGTTTCTTTGGACCTCCCTTCCTCATTTTCAAACATCTCTCTCTTGGATTCTAGGAAATGGAAGACATATAAACATATGGAAGGATGGATTTTTTGCATCCTCCCCTCCAAGTCAATATCCCTCTTTCATCCCCCCCAGGTGTTGGTTAAAAAATAAGCACAAGCTCACTCTTTATGATATATCTAGTTGGAAATCAAATGGAGACTGGTTGGGTTGGGATTTGGGTCCTCTCCCTCCCCACCTCATTAATCTACAACAATCATTATTGTGACATATTAAAGGGGCAACCTCGATGCATCAATAAGAAAGATACAATAGAAGTTGGGGAACAATAGGCTACTCGGTAAAGGAAGGATATATAGCTTTGCTTCAATGATCTACTCTTCCTGCAAAGTCAAATATTTGGAATAATGATGGGATTCCTAAGATAAACATTTTCTGTTGGATTTTATCTCAAGGTAAGCTTCTCAATAGGGAGAATTTGAGTTAAAGAGGTTTTCAGAGGCCCTTTCGATGTGCCATGTTCCTTCAAAATTTGGAATATTCTCATCATTCATTATTGGAATGTGAATTCTCCAAATAGGTATGGAAATTAGTGTACTCGAAATTGCTACACAAGGTATCGTGGCCTAAAACTATTCAAACTTTGTTGGGAAAGTGGGGGTCATTATATTAGGGATATTTTCATGGTAATCATGTGCTTCAAAGAGCATGGAAGACATATCCTAAGTATGTATGTTGGAAACTGTGTCTTTCTAGAAATAGAGTCATTTTAAAAAATTAGCATTCCAATCCTTCCTCTGTAGCTACACATTCTTTAGGAAAAATGGCAGAATATTTGAAACGCAAGCGAATCAAAGTGGAGGCCCCTCATAAACTAGATCTAGAGGAGGAAATATGGATTTCCAAACTAAACATAAATGTTACAATCAGTGACAAGGTGTCTCAGAGATCATTATGGTAGATTTGTTCTTCTCCAATGGAATTTCATTCTTGGCTTTCTTCCCAATCATGTTATACGATGTTCTTTGATGGGGCTTTTAAAGGAAACTCAAGGGAGGAAGGTGCGGGAGGGGTGCTCTATGTCCCTAGAGGAATTCAAGAATTAGATTTCTATTGGAATATTGGGGTAACCTCGAATAACAAGGAAAAAGGATATGTAGTCTTTTAGGGGGTGCAACTGGCTAATAAAAACAATCACTCAATTGATTATCATGGGCGATTCCAAAAACACTATTAGATGTTTTCTCACTGGATCCGCTCCCAAGGGTGTTGTCTTGAAGGTCCTTATTGAGCGTATGCATACCTCTTTATCCAATCTTTTTCTTCATTTCTTCTACCTTCTAAGAGAGAATAACAAAGAAGATGATGAAATGGCCAACATAGCCATTGGCCTAGCTCCTAATCCCTTGGGGGTTTGTGGGGTGGTGCGCTTTGTCATTCCTCCTTAATGAATAGGACTTGGAAATTGGTTGGGGCCCGTTCAATCCACGTGGTGCTTATCAACACTCTTGTGACAACGTGTGGAAGGTTCATGTAGGTTCTATTACATAATCTTATCATGGATCAAATGGAAAAATAGCTTCTTAGTATCACATGTGGGAAGTGTATTCTAGCTCATGGGCATAGAAGGAGATCTAAGGAGATGGTACGATTTCAGTAAAAACTTGTTCCCAACATGATGGATAAGACACAGGATGGGAAAGATTCCATAGTGGATGTGAATGTAAGTAAAGTGGAAGTACAAATTAGGATGTCAAATATGGGAAATGTTGTCAACAGGTTTGTGCGTTCACATGGCCACCTCATGGGAGTTTATTTGAACAAGGATGTAAAGGTACGAAGTAGATGTATTATTTTAACTAAGCCTATATGTTTTGCTTTTAAATTTGGTGATGAAGTTTTGGATGTTTTATTTCTCCTTGACTCCATGTTTGATAAGTTTGTCTATAGTTTGGTTTTATATTTCTTTAGATTTTCTCGTTCATTCGTATCGGGAAGTGGCTTGTCTAGTGGTAATACTATTAGTTGCATGGGATTGGTTGTTTTGCCTAAATTTCACCACCTTTATCAAACTCAAGAATTGGTTACTTTGGGAAACTGGTTAGTCATGGAAAATAGAGTGAATTATATGAATCAGGAAGAGGAAAATGGAGGACAACGAATTCTTGGAACATCAGTTCCATGGAATTGCGGTCAATACTCTCAATTCATCGTTATCATTTGCATTGGACACTATGGCACAACATAGGGTAATGGTGGGTCAGCTCTAGGATGAGGTCATCTCTCTTTGAAGCCAAGTCAAATATCTTTAGTTGCATATTTCTCAGAGGGAAGAGGCACAAGGGGATGTAGCCTCTAGTATGGTCAATGGAGTTTTTCCTTAAATGGAGGCATCTCATCTCCCAAATTTAAATGTCCCAATGGTGCCATAATATGTTAAAGACATCATAGATAACGAGATAATATGGGATCTAGAATCTAGTGCATAGATATGTGTTTCTTTTTTGTTTGTATTCATGGTATATATTACCAAATTTACTATGTTCTGAATATGTAGTAGTGTTATGATATGGAAAAATCATAGAGGCAAAATAGGAATATGGTTGTTAGGTGTTTTGAACGAACTAGAATGTTTTACTGATCTCTGATTCACATTTTTTATTAAGTGGTTTAGATCGCGCCTCTTTTTAATGAGTAAAAATCCTCCAACTTATGTGGAAAAAGAAGAAGAAGGTATGTATAAATATCCAAAAAGAATTAAAGATATTAATGATCTAAGTCCTCCAACACCTAAAAAGGGAGTACGATATTTCTTTGGAAAGATAAAATTTGTGAGAAGATTCATCCCAGACTATGTTACAATTGTGAAAACAATTAACATATTGTTGAATAAAGACCAAAACTTTGAATGGAATACATAAATTCAAACGACATTTACAAAAATAAAGCATGCAATTACTACTTCTCTAGTCCTTGTCGGCCCAAATTTTGATAAAGAATTCATACCGTATTCATTTGCTTCATAAGAAACTATTTCTTCCATATTGAAACAAAGGAATTCAAAGGGAGAAGAGTTACCAATTAGTTTTATGAGAAACACATTGCATGATTATGAACTAAGATACTCAGAGATAGAAAAGCAAGCCCTCTCTCTGGTTAAAGAAGTATCACATTTCAGGTCATATATTTTAGCATCTCATGTCATAGCTTGTGTCTTGACCACTCCAGTAAAGATGTTGCTCAATCAACAGCTTAAGTAAAATGGGAAAATTGGCTTGTTAAAATCCAAGAGTATGATATTGAAATCAAGCCTCTAAAGGAATTCAAGGGACAAGGATTATGTAAGTTAATGACATGAATTGATGTGGTGAACTCAGATATATCTATTTCATCAGGGTCATCATTGTCGACATCTAAATGGTATAAAAACATAATCTTTTATTTGAAGTCTGGTCATTTTCCCATTGGTATGTCCTCAAAAGAAATAAGATCATTAAAAATGAAGCCCAATCAATACATATTAGTTGTTGAAGATTTGTTTCAGAGAAATTTTGATGGAATAATATTAAGTTGTATCAATTCCATAAAGGCCGAAACATTTCTACAAGAGTTTCATGAAGGTATTTGTGGTGGACAGTTTGCACCCACAACAACTTCCCATGGAATCATGAGAGCATGCTATTATTGGCCCACCATTTTTAAATATTCCTACTCAATGATCATAAAATTCATTTCTTGTCAAAAAAATTTAGGAAAGATGAAGAAAGCGACAATGACATTACATCCTATAACAATTAAAGGGCCTTTTACACAATGGGGTTTAGATTTTATTGGAGCAATCAATCCAAAATATAAAAAATGTCATTCATATATTCTTATTGTGTCTTATTATTTCACAAAATGGAAAGAATCCGTAGCTCTGAAAAATATTGATTCTAAAGAATTAATCACCTTCCTCAAATATAATATTTTGTCAATGTTTGGAGTTTCAGAAAAACTTATAATTGATAATGGATCAATTTTCATTGGTTCAAAAATCACAATTTTTTGTGGGGAATATGGTATCATCATGGGACAATCATCAAATTATTATCCCCAAGGCATGGTTTGGTTGATTCCACGAATAAAACATTAATCCATATTCTAAAAAAAACAATCACTGTAAATCAGAGGAAATGGCTTATAAAGTTTATTGATGCATTATGGGCCAGTAGAATTACATCAAAAGACAATACATGGTTGTCACCATATACCCTGGTATACATTAAGGAAGAAAAAATGAATATTCATTTGGAATTAAATTCCATGGCTTATGTTGTGAATACATAAGATGTTGAACAAGTTTTCCCCATACATAGAAGGTATTATCCATTGATACTTTAGAAAAACAATGAAGCAAGGCATTACAAAACATGAGTCAAAGACAATATACCATAAAAATACATTTTGATCAAAGTGAATCAACAAAGGATTTTCAAAAGGGTCAATTTGTGTTGTTATGGAACAAGGAAAAAGAAAAACCATCCCTGCATACAAATTTTGAAGCGCGTTGGATTGGTCCTTATATGATTAAAAAATTTCTTGGGTATAATTACTATTTGTTAAGAGACATGAAAAGAATAGTACAAATGTTTCCATTCAATGGGAAACACCTTAAAATATTTTTCTCCTAAAAAATATCAGTCACAATCTGTATATAATTTTCCTTCCATGTACATATTTTTTAAGTTTTTGTTTTCTCAGACTGACTCCATTGCCCAATGATCAAGATTATGGATTCTTAGTAACCCACGAGGGGTTACTATCCCACATTTGGATCCAGTTGTTTATCCTAAAATGTTCTAAATCTTGTGCAATCTGTCTCGTATATTTAAAAAAAAAAAAATCCACACTTAGAAAATTTTCTAGGTCATCACGGGTCCACCTAGTCTTGTTCAAACTTCTACGAGCCAGAAAACACACTATAAAATTCTGCGGCCCACATTTTGTACCTTTTCTTAGAAAAAATTTCAAAAACTATTGATTGACCATGGGTGTAGGATACTTCCCCAATCGTCGCATTCATACTCGCAACCTCGTTGTCCCAATCCATTTCTTATACTTAGTGTTTTCTCGAGTCTTACTCACCATGGGTATGCGATGATTATTATAACTCTTCCTTATTCTCCCAACCACGCGATCCTCCTGCCACACCATGCTCTTACCCTTCCATTCCATTACCCAACTATTCTACCATCTCGATTGTTTGTCACCTCGCGGTAGTCTATGTCTGGTCTTGTCACCTTCCCTGATGAACATTCAATATGCATCTCCTAGAAATGACTAAAAATGATTAAGTGTTAAAAGCCATTATTAATGGAAATATTATCGAGATAACACCTCATCAATTTTAATATTAATTTGC
>JASDQU010585918.1:79723-91198 GCA_032191745.1 Picea mariana | reverse complement strand
GATTTCTGGTCTCTCCAACCTTTCAACTTTACAAGTACTCCAGCCTTTCACGAATAAACAAAAATACATTATTAATCTCGGGACTCAAAACTAGGGTATTAAATCCCCCCCCCCACTTATTTTGGCACTGTCCTCAGTGCATATACAAAAGAGAGTAATCAAAATTTCAAAAGTCTTCAAAAAGTAGTGGGTACTCTTCACGCATGGCATATTCATGCTCCCAAGTAGCCTTTTCAGGGTTGTAGTAGGTCCACTGAATATTTACCCATCCTATGGATTGATTTTGGAGCACTTTGACCATCTTGTCCAATATGCACACTGACTAGACTTGAAAGTCTCCTTCTGGCTCCACCTGAATCAAATTCCAATCAATAACATAGTTAGGATCATGCACACATTTTTTTAGCAAAGAGACATGAAATACATTATGCACAATCATGGAAGCATGCAATGCAAGCATGTATGAAACTGGCCCTATTCTATCCAATATCTCAGATGGACCACAAAATTTGGCTGCTAGCTTTGTACAACTTCCTAACTCCAATGAGCTCTTCTCGGGCTTCACCTTCAAAAGCACATGCTCTCCCACTTTAAATTCTCTATTTTTCATGTTCTTATATGCATAAGTCTTTTGTTTATCTTGTTTTGCTTTCAAATTTTGCTTAATTTTAACCATCTGGTCTTCCATATCCTTGAACAATTCTAGCCCAAGTACTACTTTGTTTGTTGGGTTGTCCCAACTCATTGGAGTATTACCATACAAAGCTTCAAATGGGATCATCTTCAATGAAGCTTGATACCCATTATTATAAGCAAACTCAACCAAATGCAAGTAATTTTCCCACGTAGATGGCTTATCCATCACATACATTATCAACATGTCTTTAATCACTTAGTTGACTCTCTCTGTCTCCCCATCTGATTGTGGATGGTATGTTGTGCTAAAATTCAGATTTGTACTAAATCCTTTAAATAATCCTCACCAAAAGTTTGAAGTAAACTTCATATCTCTATATGAAACAATTGCCTTAAGTATCCCATGCAACCTAGAAATTTCCCTCATGTAAATTTATGCAATATTAGTTGTTGTATGGGTCATTTTTATGGGAACAAAATGAGTAGCCTTTGTCAATTTATCCACCACTACCATTATTGAATCATGTTGTCTTGTTGTCTTGGGAAATTTGGTAATAAAATCAATGGTTACCAATTCCCATTTCTTCTCTAGAATTGGAAATGGTTGTAGCAAACTTGTTGGGTTTCTATGCTTAGCTTTCACTCTCTAACATTCCATACATCTAGCAATGTAATCAACAACATCCTTCTTCATTCCTAGCCAAAGGTATTGACTTCTTATTGCTACAATTGTTTTCTGGTAAACATGATGTCCAACATATGGAACATTGTGCATTTCTTTTAATACCAAAATCCTAAGTTCTCTGGAACTAGAAACATAAATTATGTTTTTATGCATAATTACTCCATCTTCCTTCATCTTGTACTCTTTAATTTTTTTTTGTACATTTTCCTGCTGTAAGTTTTCTTTTACCTATAGGTAATGTTGGTCTGTAACAACAACAACTAAAATTGTGCTCTTTAAATCTGAACTATGCATACAAATGGTTGTAGCATGCATGAGATGTACTCTTATGTTGAGTGCATTGACAACTTTATTTTCTCTTCTCTTGATATGTTTAATGTCAAAGTCATACTCACTTAAAAATTCCAGTCGTCTTGTTTGCATGACATTTAAATTTGGTTGCTCAAAAAGATATTTCAGACTACTATGGTCTATCCTTAATTCAAATTTCTTTCCCATTAAATAATGCCTCCACATCTTCAATGCATGAACTATGGCAACAAACTCCAAATTATGTGTGGCATAATTTGTTTCATGTTCTTTAATATTTCTGGACTCATAACAAATGGCATGCCCATTTTGAGTGAGGACTCCACCAAGTCCTTCTTTACATGCATCTGTGCATACCAAAAAAAATTCATTTGGATCAACAATCTTCAAAATAGGTGCACTAGTAAGTAATTCTTTCAACAAATTAAATTTTCTTCATAGTTTGTTGTCCATTCAAACTTAATTCCTGTAGTCTTTACAGAGGTGATGGGATGAACAATTTTAGAGAATCCTGCTATAAATATCCTATAGTATCCGACTAATCCCATGAAAGATCTACCCTATGAAACATTCTTGGGTGTTGGCCATCCTCTAATCAATTCAATCTTCTCTGAATCTACTGTTATACCTTCCTCTGAAATAATGTGCCCCAAATAATGGATCTGCTCTTGGTAAAAAGAGAAATTTATTATTTGGACATACAACTGATGTTCCTTCAACACTAGCACCAATTTCAAATGATGTTCATGCTCTTCCTTAGACTTAGAATAGATAATCATTTCATCCAAGAACACAATAACAAACTTATCCAGATAAATTCTGAATATGCCATCCATTAAGCAAATAAAGACAGTTGGTTCATTGGTTAGTCCAAATGGAACCACTACAAGTTCACAATGTCCATACCTGCTTCAAAAATCTATCTTACTAATGTATTCTTCTTTGATTCTCACCTAGTGATATTCTGATATCAAGTCTATCTTTGAAAATATATTTTCTCCTCTTAGCTAATCAAAGAGTTCATCAATTCTAGGTAGAGGGTATTTGTTCTTAACAATAGCTTTATTAAATTGTCTAAAGTCAATACACAACCTTAACGTTCCATCCTTCTNTGGTGCTCCCCAAGGTGAAACACTTGGGCATATGTACCCTTTATTCATTAATTCTTCTAGCTACATTTGTAGTTCTTTTAATTCTGGTGTACTCATTCTGTAAGGAGTTTTTGACATTGGGGCAGCTCATGGTACTAAATTAATAGAGAAATCTATATCCCTCTTTGGTGGTAATCTTGGTATTTCTTGGACTACATCCTCAAACTCTTGCAACACTGAATAATCTTCAAGACTTGGACCTTTGGTCTTTTTCAGGCTCCTCCATAAGAGTTGCATACAATTAAAATCCTTTCTTGAAACATCTCTTCAATTGTAAGTATAATGTCCTTAATCCGAACCCCTTTGTAATTGTACATATAGGTTGGTGAGTCATTGGTTCCAATTGTAAATGTAAATGTACATATAGGATGGTGAGTTGTTAGTACCAAGTTTTGGTTTTGTGTGCACCTGAGTAGTGCACGAGAATTGTTATCGAAGAAAGGGTGCACACATTTCATAGTGATGCACACACCTGGATAAGTGTATGTGGTTGCACACCAAAGGAAGGGAGCACACAATTCACAGTGTTGCACACACTTGAGTAAGTGCACATGGATTACTTGGAAGTGCACATCGAGTAGAGTTATATATATATTCGAGATTAGAGAGCATGTGTGGTTATGACGCTGGTGAGTCGGGACACAAATAGGCCAATGCGTCTATCCTTGTAAAATGTAATCATACTCAAGTTGTTAATAATATCACATCATTGCACGCAGGCAGATCGAACGAAAAAAGATAGGGGGATAACTCCACCAAAAAAGGGAAAAGAGGGGTGGCTTAAGTCCTAGGGAATATTTTATTAATATTTTCCAAAAGTGTAAGTTATGGATAATTATTTATCCTAAGTTCTTGAGGAATGGGAATAGGTCGCCAAGTGGCTAAAGCTTGTTTTGAAGGTGACAAGTGTCTAGTTTAAGACATGCAATATATATTGTTGGCCTTAGTGTATTTTGAGGAGAGAGAAAATCATTCTTAGGGGGGATTATTCATTCATTTTCTCATGGATAGAAGGGGGTCAGACCATCTGAAAAAGGATGAATATTACCTTATCTGTAGAGAAAAGCTTGTAAGTTTTTTTTTTGTATTGTAACTAGAGAGTATTTGTCGTTGAAGAGATGGGTTGTCAGGCTCGTGAGAAGTCTCTCTAGGTGAGAGATTTGTTGTCGAAGAGGTGGGTTGCCAAGCCCGTGATCATTCTCTCCAGGTGAGAGTTTTGCTAGGAATTGTTCCTGGTGTGTTGAGAATTAGTTGTAGGGCTCTGAGATTTTCTGTTCGACCTGTTGTTGGAACCCTGGAAGGGAAGTGGGGCAACCGAGGGATTGTTGAGAAAAGAAGGGGCACACTTCCTTGGGTGTAGTAGACATGTGGGGAATGAGAGAATGTAGTCTAGTTGCAGCAGTGGGACCTTGGACTAAGCAATTCTATGATTATCGGACCTTAGCTTGGCATTAGGAACCATTTTTCCCTAGTGGAGTTAAGTCCCAACTCGGGGGTGACCTGTTGTTGAAAGTATATGAGCAACAAAGTCTATGGATGGGAGGAACGTCTGAGTTCTGTGCATAGTTTGTGATCTTTCATAAAAGATAAGTGTCTTTATGTGCTTGTCTCATTTACTGTGTGCTTAATTATCTATTTTTAATATGGGTTTAATTCTTGTATGTTGTTGCATATAATTAATTGTTGTTATTCTGCATAATGTTGCTTGCACATGTAAGTGTGGTGTTGATATTCAATATTTGTAATTGTGCATGAGTGTGACAGTTGTCGCTAGTTATCCATGTTAAGTTAACCTTAGGATATTGGTCATGAGTCTCTAAGAAAAGTTAGAATGGTTGTGGGCATAGGGAAATTCTCTCTGTGCACAAGAGGCTGGATTCTCTTGTGCACACAGGGAAGCAGTATGCGCACAAGGAAAACAAAGAATTGGCATGTGACACCAGAATGGTTGTGCGCGCAGTAGAGATCACATGTTCAGAGTGGATTACATGCACAGTAGTGCACTCAATATGCTTGTGAGCACAGTTTTTTTGAGTTACTTATGTTGTTATAAGTTGTGTCAAAAGAGGAAAGTTTGGGTGGCGTGGCTCAGCTTGCGGTTGAGCGCATTACTTCAAGATATTATGTGAAGACTAATGTTATAGAGTAGAATTTGTGCACTAGAATTTGAAGTATCATTGTTCAATAGTAAGCTGGGTAATGTTACATTATCGTATCAAAAGCAGTTCGGTAACGAGGTACATTACAGTAAGGATGAAATCTCCCTTATATAAATGGGTCTTGGAATTCCTTTCACAATGCTTTGTTTTATTTCTTCATCAACACATGTAAATGTCTTGTTATGGCAATTTAGGACAACATGATGCTTGTCCAACCAATCTATTCCAATTATGATATCATAGGATCCCGATGGTATAATATTCAGATCAACATTTGTGTTCACTCCATTCAGTTTTATTAGATAATCTTTGACAGTCTCATTGATCCCTCTTTTGGTTCCAATGACCAGTTGAACCAAACATGATTTTTCAAGCTTACTTTTATCCAAATGAAATATGTCCACTATTTTAGGATTAATGTAACCATGGATTTCTCCTAAATCAATTAAAATAACATCATGATGATTAATGATATTACCTTCTATTGACTTGAAATCTCGTCACCTATTATAAAAAGGTCTGCAAATGATTGCAAGGCCTATCTATATATCTATGATATAATATAAATAGATGGAGTCCCCCATTAGAAAACACATAAATGGTTATTTTAAAGAATTCCCCTCATCACAATACATATATGCATATCGATGGTATTGTGATGAAACTTCAAAGGTTATGGTGTGAGTGGTTCTTGACATGATTAGACGATGATATGGGTTGAAGCATTTTAGTTTGATGCAATTTGAGTAACAATTGCTTCTTTTCATTCTTCATCTTTTGACATGGCACTTGTAAAATGCATTACCTTATTCGTATAATTGCGTACACAAAAGAATTTGGAATCATTTTTTGTGTTCATAAAGACACATGAACTATGTAATTTGGTATATATGCAAATAAGGACAAAGGTAAGAGGTTAAAACATATTCTATAAACCATATCTAAATGAAAAGTTTTCATACATATGCACAAATCTTATTATAGAACCATAGTATACACAAAAGCTACAATGGATACACTTTACATGGTTTTATATTGCTAATGGTAATAAACAAAGGTTGTGTTTTAACCTTATGATAAGTATTAAACCCATGAACTAACGTTGGAAACTTTTTGTGGTAGTAAAGATGTGGTAAAGGTTATGGTCTTTATTAGTCCCTGCCGTAGGCATAGAGGGACTATAGCGATCGATAATTCGTTGACTTCATATTAGTTTGTCCTTTGACCACAAATATTTGCATAATATCTATTGTTGGAGCTAGGGAACTAAAAATATTGATTTTTATATAATAAAAAGTACCATATATGTAATGATCTGATTGGATAACAGATTGTAGGTCTTATTGCCGGCTTCGCTATTCCCAATGTTTTATATGTTAACATATCCAAACTTTTTGATCGTATACAGTCTTTTTGAATCATATATTTTTCTTATGCATTGCTTGAAGGTGGATTAATGCTAGCATTAGTTCAAATGTTTGTCTTAGCATTTTCTGCTAGCTAAATTTATCCCAATGTTTGATATGCTAGCATATCCAAAGTTTGTCCTTCGAATACATTCTCTAACATATTACTATGTGTGATTTTTTCTTTATTCTTGTGTGCTTCGAGAGTCTTTGTCATTGTTGCGTACGTAAATAGGCTTGCCACACTGCATTCTTTCTTAAATGTTTGCACAGGATGACGCCCTATGACAGTTCTGACAGTCTTAAGTGTTTACCTAACAGGTCTCCCAGCCTTAAATGTTTATTGTACAGTTTTGTTCCATATTTTTTGATGGTGTTGTTTGCAGTGAAATTGTGCAAAATTGTTCCCCACTGGTATCACTGGTTTAGTGGTTGATGCTTGTTCGTTGGTTCGTTCCAAGCTTCTTGTTCTTGTTTGATTCAACTTTGCAAAGTTGAGGTCCTGCAGTTGCAGTTGCTTGTTCACTGGTTTGTTGTTCTTCAACTTTGCAAGTTGTTGCGGTTTGCAAGTTTTGGGGCTGAGCTCTTGTCATCCCTTGTTGACGGGTAAGTTTCTGTGCCATCGTTTCGTTGCTATTCCTTTTTTTCTACTTGGTGTTTTGCACCTTGGAGGTAAGCTTTTTCAATGGTAGGAGTCCTTGCCTCAAAATTCTCTTGCAGAACATCTTTCTGTGTGCTCTTATTTTCTGTTCTTGGAAACCATGCATCTTCATATGCTGGCTGCCACATCCTGCATATTGTGCCATAGCTATTTCGAAAATTGCAATGCAAAGGGGTTTAGAAAACAAATTCAGAGCTATCACAAAGGGGAACCATCCGCCGGGGTGTAGAGGCAGGAAATTCTTTTATTCTTTGGGTCAAAAAACTGCGTCCACCTGTTGCCTTTGTCCCGTCCTTTCCATTTTGCAGAACTTTTTCTGCCTCTAAGAAGCTTGTAGGATGCACACCATGGATAGGTTCAAATCGGTCTTTGTGCTCAACAAATTTATAGTCTTATTTATTTGCGTTGTTTCTTCTGTTTGGTTCACTTTTCGGTGTAGGTTTATTTTATTGTCATCTGCTGTGGCGACTAGGGGGGATTGAATTTGACAAGAAGAAGGTTGTAGGATACATATTGGGATTGGTACGCAGTTCCGCGCTTGTAGTTTTCTATTTTTTTTTATTTTTTATTTTTCGTTTTATTCTTTTTTTCCCCTTCTCTCTGTTTTCATACAAACTGGAAGTAGCTAAGAAACAACTTCAAAATCACAGTTCAAAAGATGAAACAAGTATTAGATGTTGAATCATATAAAATATATACACACTCCATTATACATGACAACATTGACGAGGTGTTGCATAGCAATGGGCTTTTTAGATTGGATGCATTCTTGTATATGTAGGGGATTGTCTTTTCGATGCATTTCAGGTTCTACTACATTTGTTATTCCTCGACCAACCTGTGCAATAGATTGATAGATTATTTCTTGGGCTGTTTAAAAAATGGCAACGCTGAGGCATTGGAGTCATATGAATACGAACTAGAATCTGATTTTCTTCGACAATTGCATGGAATACATGATGTCGCTACGTATTTTTCAAAGATGTGGTTGTCTGCATCTCCAATTCTGCCTGCACATGAGAGGGGACTTTGGGGAGATGCATTTTGTATACGGTGGTTGTCTAAGTGGCTCAATATATCAATTGGAATATGGTCATTGACAAGAAAAACAAGATATCTACTATTCAACAAAACTGCATCTAACAATCCATATTACATTTTGTTCCATGATGCCAATGCTGTCAGTGGTCATTATGAACCACTACTATACAAAAAATTGTCCATATGCAATCTTGGAGGACCTCATATTTACTTGTCCCTCGTTTGCAAATACCTTGAATCACAATGGAAACGGATTATGCATCGCATAGACTGCCATGGTTTGCAGCTAGCGACAACTGTTGTATCTAGCTGTGGAGATAGTCTGTTCAATGCAATTTGTTGTTTGGTAGCAGCAGAGTTTGATGTGCAGTCGCTGCGGATTTACACTGTTCAGTCCTTTTGCAATGCAATTATAGGCGACAACCAACAAGCTTTTATCTGCTTGCATCAACACCTTTCACGATATCTCCTAGAAAATATGCCGACAATTGCAAGTTGGCAAGAATACCTTGTAAACATGGCGCTACCATATGAAAAAGGAAATGTGGAGGGTTGCAAATTCTGTTTGCAATGGCTATCTATCATATTTAGAGTAAATATCCAGGTCTGGTCAGCCCTGCCAGATGGCACTGTCCATTCCTGGTTTTTTGATTCAAATTACGATCGAACAATTGTCATCCTCTCGTTGAAAACATATACGACACATATCCATTATCAACCTTTGCTTGGACATTTCACTGGTTCAGGGTTCAATGTCCATGCCACCCAAACCACATCGAATCTTCATATGTGTGGCATGTTGTTTAATGAGAATGAAACTCCTCCCAGTTGCGATAAGGCCATACAGGGCTTAAACAAAAAACGTAGGCTAAATTATCACAACTTGAAAAAATTCATGCATGAAATTCGTCCCAGTTGTGATGAGGCCATACAGGGCTTAAACAAAAAACGTAGACTAAGTTATCACAACCTAAAAAAGTTCATAAGTAAGAGAGAAAAAAACATTGGTGGTATAGGAAACACTGGTGTTCCAGTGTCCAATGTCAATGCCATCCAAACCACATCGAATGTGAATAAGCGTCGAATGCTATTTAATCAGAGTGAAATTCATCCAAGCTACCATAAGGTCATCCTGCCCTTGAACAAGAAACGTAGACTAAGTTACCGCAACTTGAAAAAGGTCGTGCATGGAGAAAAAAATACATTGCTACGCTTCCTTTTAGAGAGAAACTGACATATCACAATCTAAAAAAAATTGTTCATGCACAACACAATAGAGACAGGTATGGTCGCATATCCCACAATGGTCATGCAACTGTCCCAGAGGAAAAAATCACATTTCGTGGGCTAGAAGCAACACCGTGCACTGCTACCAATGAAAACCAACAAACACTTTCTACCCATAATTCCCTACGAAAGAAAGATGCCAGACAAACCTACATGAAACAAATCAAAGACACTCCTTCCATTGCATGTGCAATTTGCGATCAATTGAATTTCTCAAAAACAGTAAGTCTTTCACATCTGATTTGGAAGCAGAATACCTTCGCTTGACAACACATGATAAAACATTTTCCAGTGGCAAAATTTGTCTTCCATGCAAACAGTTGCTTGAAAATGGAAAAATGCCACAATTTCCAACCTTTGACCAAATAAGATGAACTTAAGATCTATCTCCTGGAGCAACTAAACTAACAAGTGGGATTCCATTAAAACTCATGTATGGTGAAATATGGAGATCCAACTGATCCTGCATTACCACACTTTGCAACAAATTCGAATAGTGAAATCAAACAAAATAACATGAAATCAAAGTAACAAATACATGAAATAAAAATCTACACTAATAATTTTCAATAAGCTTACCAAGCTGGATTGGTGGCCCTTGTCGATGGCAACATGGAAGCTTTTAGATCACCAGATGTTAACTTATAAGAGAGACAAAATCACTGAATTCAATCTTGCATTAATCTCCAACAAGTAGGTTTACAAAAAGAGTCTTCTCATGAATCCATTCTACATCATAAGAATTCTCCTTTAAGAACCATTCTTACATCATGATAATTCCTTCTCTACTCAGACCTATGAGGTCTTATTTATACATAAAATCTATGTAGGAATGGATGAAACCGAATCCCCAAACTAAGAAAACAATTTTTACATTTTTGGGATAAATCCCAAAAATCTATGTTTTTTAACAATTTGGGTAGATTCGAATTAGTCCCCCACCTATATCTCCCAAACCAATTCTAATTTTGAAAAAATTCTAGTGTTGTACTCAATTTATCATATTCTGGACAAAACCCATGTTTTATAATTTCTATATCTGATACAATATGCACGAAAATCGAGGCACAAGTTGGTAGTTTGAGTTTTTTTGATAATTTTGGCAGAATCATTCCCCTTGAGCTGGAGGTCCACATGTGTGAGATAGGTGAATTCTGACACACGTGTCCTCATGAAAACATCATTCTGCACAAAACCCATGTGCCCGATTTTCCTCTAGAAGCTTTCCAAAATTTTGAATTATTTCTAGTACCAGATTAGCACAGGCTGGTACCGGAATAGGTGGAGCCTTGGTACCGGAATAGACTGGGTACCGGATCATGCTACTTAAGAGTCAAAGTGATTAGTATCATACATAATCAAGCATTTAATCGAATTAACTCAATAAAACTAAACAAATCATGCTTTAATCATAAGTTACCTCTTATGCACGTGAACAAGGTCATTGAGTGTATTATGAAGGAAACAATCAATTAGATACACATGGAATATGTAAAATAGGCTCAGATAGAAGGTAATATAGGGAATTAAGGAGCGGGAGTTGAGATGGAACGAGTCGAACTGCCCAAGCGGCTAGGGCCCAAACCCTAGCCGCCATCGTTCTGATCGTTTGCAGGGGCGCTGAGATTCGATTGAAGCTGCCGGCCAAGGTCTCCCAGACAGAGACGCGGATCGGTTTTAGCGCGTGCTCAGGGATTCAGCGTGGACTTGCCCTCTTTACAGCAGCCGTTCAAGGGTTTCTCAGAGCGTCCCTCCTCCGTGCGTTTGGAGATCAAAGGACGCGACCTTCAGTCAGGGTTCCCGGCACTCAGAGACGTGGGATCGGCGCCTTCGGAGGGTCCCTGCGAACGCCTACGGACTTGCATGCGGGTGGGTACAAGGGTCTTGGCTCATCACTGAGATTTTGTTTGCAGGAGATCGGCTACAATGGCCCCAGATCAAAATGCTGAGAAGGGAAAAGATCCAGTGGAAGCATTCAAGGCGTTAGTCCGTTCGGCAGGCCCCAAACCCAAGCCTGCTCTCTCGTCCAAGTTTGTTAAGAAGATGGAGGAGATCCCCTCTCTGGAGCTAACTCCAGAGCAGCCTTGCTCTATTGCCCTCATCCTAGCAGAAACGTGCCTAATCGGAAAGTTTACGGGGT
>JASDQU010585918.1:50122-71361 GCA_032191745.1 Picea mariana | reverse complement strand
ATTGGAAAACTACATGTGCAAATACAGTCTCCACTTTCTTTTGAAAAACACAAGCCATGTGCAAAACACACTTATTGACCATGTGTGGTCAAATGTTCCCATTCCTCAATACATCATCTTTATCTTATACACATATTGGTCTGATCACGATACAATTGGTATTGCACTTGAATTATGAGATATACATCAAACATATTGCAAAGTCATATTTCTATGTTTCAAAGCATATCTATATAGCTTATTGCCAAAAAATAAAAAAATAAAAAATTATCCGCTTCTTAGTTTTCCTTGGTTTTTACACATACTGGTCTGGTCACCACACAGTTGGTGTTGCACTTGAATTATGAAATATACATAAGACATATTGCAGAATCATATTTGTATGCTTCAAACCATATCTGTCCATCTTGTTGCAAAAAATCGAGATATCCAACTTCTTAGTTTCCCCTGGTTTGTAATTGCTTTTGGTCACAATTTTTTTTTTGCAATACACACACACACACACACACACACACACACACACACAGAGAAACTTGAATGAACTAAAAAAAAAAGAGGGTACATTCTTCTAACACTATCTATTACTCTATTCCTCTTATTCTATTTTATTTAGTCTATGTACATAGTACTTGCTTTTTTCTTTACATGTCAACTTATGTTCATGTCCGTTTTGTTTTGTGCTTTTGTTCATAGAAACAAACAAGAAAACTAGACACCGCAAATAACTCCTAACCAAGAATGTAGAATAATCCATGCAAAGGTGCGTTTTTTCTACCCGTGTTCCATATCCAATAGTTTTTTGTTTAGTCTGTCTGTATTTGTTGAACTAGTTTGCAACTCTATTTTTTTTTTCCCCTCCTTGGACACTCCATATATTCTTGTACATTGACTTGTTTTCGTGTCAATTATATTTTCTGTGTTGCTATCTTGAAATAAATAAATTTGTACTCCATCTTTTCTTTTCATGTGTTCCTACGTAACAATTTGCTTTCATGTTGGTTCTTACCTCCCTTTCTTTTCCTTGTTCTATACTTAACCATTCTCCCCTTTTTTTCTTCCCCTCTATTATCCATTTTTTATTCTATACTTAGTCCCATGTCTATGCTCGTGGGTTCCCAGGACGGTGGAGTGGCAGATTTCATGTCCATCTATATCTCTACATCACGAGTTCGACCAACCACCATTCATTTTCATAGTTCGTGAATTTTAAGGTCGTCGATTCCTATGTAGGTGCCATCAAATTCTCATGCCCCGTGTGCGTGGTATACATATTGCGCCCGAAACTTCAATGATCTACAATTCAACCTGGACTCGAAGCTTGCGACTCATTTTTCCTAGCATCTGTTGATATTTTTCCCAATTCGTCTCAACAATTAGCCAATTTTATGGCCGTGGGTTCCCCCCCAATGCATTATCGAACTCCCATGCCCATCTACAATTCAACCCCGGGCTCTTCGAACTCCCAAGCCTCACTCTTTATAGAACTCACAATTTGTATATCCATCTATATCTTGACATCAGGAGTCTGATCGAGCACTTACGTTTCCTTAGCCAATTTTATGGCTGCGGGTTCCCGGCTATGCGTTATCGAACTCTCATTCCCCATGTTCCAAGTATACATCTTCCATCCAAAACTTGAGTGATCCATGTCTATACTCGCGGGTTCCCAAACGACGAAGTGACAGATTTCATGTCCATCTATATATCTACATCACGAGTCCAACTAACCGTCGTTCGTTTTCATAGTTCACGAGTTTTATGGTCACGGGTTCCTGTGTGGGCGCCACCCAACTCTCATGCCCCGTGTGCGCGGTATACATCTTGCGCCCAAAACTTTGGTGATCTATAATTCAACCCGGAATCGAAGCTTGTGACTCATTTTCCCCAACATTTGTTGATATTTCAAAGCATCTATTGATATATTTCCTTGTTCGTCTCAACAGTTAGCCAGTTTTATGACCGCGGGTTTCCCCCCAATGAATTATCGAACTCCCATGCCCCGTGTTCGGATAACATCTTGCATCCAAAACTCCGTTTATCTACAATTCGACCTCGGAGTCCTCCAACTCGCAATCCTCACTCTTTATCGAACTCACAAATTGTATATCCATCTATATCTTGACATCACAAGTTCGACTGAGCGCTTTCATTTCCTTAGCCAATTTTATGGCCGTAGGTTCCCGGATATGCGTTATCGAACTCTCATTCCTTGTGTTCCAAGTACACATCTTCCATCTGAAACTTGGGTGATCTACAATTCCCACATAGACTCCCAGGTTCAAAAAGGTACCAAAGCATCTTTAATTCTCATCCATGCCCGCCACATTCGCCCCTTCCCAATAGACATTAATTATGATTTTACTGGTGACAATTCATAGATGTTAGAAAATATTGGAATTAATAAATAAAAATATCGACTTAATCTCCCATTAAAATGCATTTATGGGAGAATATTATGGAATTTGATTAGTTTCCTATGTCAATCTTGAATTCGCAAAAAAATGATGGTTGTTTTGGTTTTTTTTAAGATGTGATCGTAGCAATAATTTGATATTATGCTGGCCCGCTGTCATCTACAAAGGTGTTCACATGATGGCGCTCTTTAATATTGTGCACATAATTCTAGAACCTTACAGGTTTGCATATATAAGGCTCTGCATGCATATGAAAATGTTGCTCCACCATTCCAATTTGAACATAGTTTTCATTTGGGCCATAGAGAACAACAATAAAATAAAATAATATGAAATTTGTTTAAATAAATATCAACAAATTATCTTCTGACTTGAACCTGATTTTGTCAAAATCCAGGTATATTACACAACTGTCAATGTTTTCCCCTCTTTTCAATAGTTTCTCGATTTCCCTGCCATCTTCGCACGCTTTCCCAATGCAAATTGATGATGCTTTTATTAGCTTTGAAAATATTGGCATTAAAAGGCGAAAAGTTTGAGGGCATCTTCCATTAAAACAAATTGAACCAAGATTTACCGGAGATTGTATTATAATGTTGCAGCATCCGTTTTAAATACAATAAGGAGCAAAGGAAGGTTTTCATCACCTTATGGCTGCAGCTCGACACCATGTCTGTGGATATACCCTGAATATTTTTGGGCACGAGGACCAGCGTTTTCAGTGGTCCATAGCTTATGACTACTACTTGTCCACTTCTGCCCAGATGAAAATTATCTCGACATCTGAAATTGCAACGACACATTGTATCCCCGTTTTTTTTTTTTTTACTTTAAGGACTTGGTCACGTGCTGTGCTGAGAACTATATTCCGAACCAGCAGATTGTCTAGATGGGTGACCATTTCCAAATCTCCCTATCACCTAAAGTATTTCGAAAGATGTTAACACTTCTCGACCCAATGCCTACTTTCAAGGGCGAGAATTGCAAGCAGTTCTTAAAGAAGCATGGCAATGAAATAGACCTCTTGCCGAAGTTATTACAGGACCCAGTGCCTGCTCCCCGAGACATGGCCATATTACAGGTCAGTGCATGTAAAAACCTTTTTTGGCAGATTGCATTCCTTTTCACGAGGACAACGAGACAAGCAAGTGCAATCGGCATCTCTCGGATGATTCTATATATTTTATATTTTACGGTCAAGAAAGAAACCATCTTCCATTGCCCCAAGCTGATTTCCATTCAAAACTCTTCCCAGTTATTGCAATACAAGAGGCAGAAGAAATTCTTTATGCCACCTTATTTAATTTTCGTCGTGCCGAATTGCTATCCATTTCCTAGACTATCTATGTGTAGGAAGCTGAACTTTGAATTTGACCCATTAACATTCTTCCACCAGAAATTATGGAGACACGACGCTTGTCAGCTATTTTATAAGGTCTTCAATTATTTTGTTTCATTTTTTAAAGCATTGATATTTGGAAGGTATTTCCCCGGGTTCTCTGGCCAATCGACAATATTCCTAGATAGGAGGGACACAGTAGAAGAAATGAAGAACTATAATGTTATAAGGATTTTCGGGTCTAAACAAAATCCTTGCTTCCTTCCATGTCATATATCTGGTACAATGTTTTTTGCTGGAATAACAGGGAGTACATCTACTGGTTGCATTTTTTTCATGCAAAAAGGAAAGAACAATTCATGTCTATGCCTTGGAAAGTCCAGGATTTCATGGTTAGGAACCACTTCAATAGGTCTTTCACTTACACTATCTTGAATGGACTCTGAACCAGTACTAATGATTCGCACAAGCAAAACCGAAAAGCCTCGGGTGAAAAAAGTGCCCAATCCCTGACTGCCACAACCTAGACCATAACATCTCGTGGAAGTACTCCAACAACTTACCCAAGTAACAAAGTCACACATAGTTCTTCAGGCGGAGGAGAAGATAAGAAACCTCCCTCTGGAAAAATTGAAAGTTTTCACAAGCTTCCCGCGGGCAAAAAATGGAAAACAATAGTCCAAGAACAGGAGGGACCAAGGGGAAAAATTGATATCTACGATCTCTCCCTCGAAGATATGGAACTAGAAATTGACATTGAAAAATTGTTCCCTGACGATGATCACTTAGAAAACACTGCTCCTCACAATCCCGGGATGGACATACTTGGCATAGATACATTGGATGAAGAAGAGTCTTTTGCATTTCAGAGCGTTGTTTTTGACAGGGAATCAAAAAAATTGATTATTGAGAACAAAGATGTAAAGAATAAGAAAGACACATCTCGTTCATAGTTCAACCTATGCAACATGTGCCCTTCCCAGATATCCAAGATGCACCGAGCAACTGGAGATGCTCTAGACAACTCTATTAACGGCCTTGAAATGAAGAACCTCATGTTAAAGACACAAATCAAAGAATTGGAGGCAACTCTAATGCCTCTTCCACTGTTTGCTACTCCTTTGGCAATGGTTGGGTCCACCACACTTGCGCCAAAGTTAAAAGGATCCACAAGCCTTATCACATCGACCTAAGACTATTGGAAAATAATATAAACAAAATAATGGAATTAATAACATAAGCTTGGGAGATGTCAAAGAATATGGTCTCTTTTGGAACAAGAGCGCATGATTTTCATGAGTATCTACAAGCAGATCTCAAGAACGACCAAGGTTTTTATCTCGATGCAATTTTACCATTTGGTTTTGAAGTTACCGGTATGATAGAATCTAGAAGAAGACAAGAGGATCTCCCTTCCCTGGATCGAATAAACCAACAAAACACATGCTGGAAAGAAAAGGTAAAGAACATGATTGGTCTTGTTCAACAATGTAGCCAGACCATATCTAAAAGAGACAAACTATTCAAGAAGCTAACTGAGATAGATCTATCTGGCAACACCAATGAAGTCCAGGACCCAAAATTGATATTAAACTCGTTGTTTTTAACCAAACAAGCATTTGATGATCAAGTTCATATCTATAAAAGACTGTCATTTGAAAATTTCTATGGCATTCTTGAATATGGTGAAGATGACGTGAAAAATTGTCTAGTCGGTTATGCAATTAGAAACAAAAATATTCAAGAAGCATTGCACAACTTGTCTATTGATCTAAGGGACTTGGAAAGTGAACTCTTCAATATAAAAATCCGACATGAAATGAACGTGGTGCCCATGAGGAGCTACATCAAAGAATGGTTGAAAAAAGTTGTCGACCAGATTACCAATGAAGGTCAAAGCTGAGGAAAGCCATAAAAGGACATCAGCGAAGAAATGACAAGCCATGGCACACCATCATAGTAAGTTGATATTGATTACATTCTTCTGTCTTCATCCACTTATTCTAACAAAGCTTTAATCCAGATCTGACTATTTTCTCTTTCTTCTTGCCAGGTTTTGTTGTTTTTCATCGTCGACTTTCTTCTTTCTGCAAACTTCATTCTTGTACATCTTTGCTTCCTAGTCCGCGATAGTCCCAATTGGAGTCATTATGGCAAACACATTTTTATTTCACAGAATATGTACTGAACTATAGTTTTATTTTGCAAATTCGAAGACAACCTTTTTTTTTGGAAATATTCTCAAATGTATTTTGTGACCCAGTTTATCTAAATATAAATATTTGGGGTTGTTCTATGTTGATATTCAATGCTTGACGTTGTTATTTGGAATTTGTATTTCTTCGTAAAATTAACTCATTTCGATGTACATGTTCCTGTTCTATATTGTGCATGTATTGCAGCTTCCTATATTTCAAAATATTCTTTGATATACAAAATGTAAAGTCATGTATTTTTTTCTTTGTTCCTTGTAGGTTTGAGCAAAAAAAATCCAAGCCCAAAACACCATTCAAATTCAAACATGGTTTACCTTTGGACCACAAATAATCTAGTAAGATACATTAATATGGATACATTTTAAATAAACATAAACAAAATCCCTTTAAACTTGAACCCAACTCTCTCAGGCTCCTGGATTGTCCATGGGTTGATCAGTTAGCAGACTGTCAAATCCTCGTTTCCATCTATATCTTCACATCAAGAACTCGACTGACGATCGTCCCTTTCAACACTTGGCCAAATATCTCACCGCGACATCCCAACTTAGCACTATCACATTCTTATCCTACATGTTCCGTTATATACATCTTGCACCGAACACTTCTGTCATATACATTTTGCACCCAACAATTCTGTGATAAAAGATAAGTATAGAATACGGAAAAGAAGGGTTAATATATTGACATCTGTGATAGATATCCCATTTTCTCGCAAGATCTTTTCCACATGTTTCTGGAGAAATTATATATTCTTTGATATACAAAATGTAAAGGCATGATATTTTTTTCTTTGTTGCTTGTAGGTTTGAGCAAAAAAAATCGAGCCCAAAACACCATTCAAATTCGAACATGGTTTGCATTTGGACCACAAATAATCTAGTAAGATACACTAATATGGATACATTTTAAATAAACATAAACAAAATCCCTTTAAACTTGAACTTGACTTTCTCGGGCTCTTGATTTTAAATAAACATAAACAAAATCCCTTTAAACTTGAACCTGACTTTCTCGGGATCTTGGATTGTCCGTGGGTTGATCGATTAGTGGACTATAAAATCCTCATTTCCATTTATATCTTCACATCAGGAACCCGACTGACGACCATCCCTTTCAACACTTGGCCAAATATCTCATCGCGACGTCCCAACTTAGCGTTATCGCATTATTATCCTGCGTGTTCCATTATATACATCTTGCACCCAACACTTCCGTTGTATACATTTTGCACCCAACACTTCCGTCATTTACAGTTCGACACGCTATTATATATCTTGCACCCAAAACTTGCATCATCTACAGTTCCGCTATATATATCTTGCACCAAAAAATTCCGTGGTCTACAATTCCTCCACATATTGGAACATGGTCTACATTTGGACCACAAATTATCTATTACAATACATTAATATAAATACAATTTAAATTGATGGTCCTATATCGTCACATCATGAGCCCGATCGACCGCAGTTCCTTTCAACACTTAGCCAATTATCTCTCCGCAGGGTCGCGCCTTAGCGCTAACGAAATTTTATGTCCCATGTTCCGTGATATACATGTTGCACACAAAATTTCTGTGATATACATTTTGCACCAACCACTTCCGTCATTCAAAGTGGATGTTAGCAGTCGGTCGGAGTCATGATATAAAAGCACAAGCGCAAATGTGAACCGGTCCGTCCGCCAACGTGGCCATTGGGACATTTTCGGAAAAACTGCTAAGTAACGAGAAAGATAGTAGAGAGGAAAAATGATTGTGACAAGGGCTCCTGAGGAGACGTAAGGCCCCGCTTGTCAAATTGTATATATATTATGCTTCTACTCGTGACAACTCAGTGGTTCTCTTATTTCCATTAACAACCAAAAAAACGTATTCAACAATGATTTACGGGAGCCCCACCGACCCCCGGGTTGGCGCTATTATAGATCTTGCACCCAAAACTTGTGTCATCTACAGTTTTGTTGTATACATCTTGCACCAAAAAATCAGTGGTCTACAATTCCTCCACATATTGGAACGTGGTCTACATTTGGACCACAAATTATCTATTATGATACATTAATATAAATACAATTTTAATAAATATACTTAAACTTGAACCTGACTTTTTTCGAACTCGTCGATTGGTCCTATATCGTCACATCATGAGCCCGACCGACCGTAGTTCCTTTCAACACTTAGCCAATTATCTCTCCACGGGGTCGCACCTTAGCACTAACGAAATTTTATGCCCCATGTTCTGTGATATACATGTTGCACACAACACTTCCATGATATACATTTTCCACCAAACACTTCCATCATTTACAATTCGACGCACTATTATAGATCTTGCACCAAAAACTTGCGTCATCTATAGTTCCGCTGTATACATCTTGCACCAAAAACTTCTGTGGTCTACAATTCCTCCACATATTGGAACATGATCTACATTTGGACCACAAATTATCTATTACAATACATTAATATAAATACAATTTAAATTAATGGTCCTATATCGTCACATCATGAGCCCGACCGACCGTAGTTCCTTTCAACACTTAGCCAATTATCTCTCTGCGGGGTCGCGCCTTAGCACTAACGAAATTTTATACCCCATGTTCCATGTATACATGTTGCACACAATATTTTCGTGATATACATTTTGCACCAAACACTTCCGTCATTCAAAGTGGATGTCAGCGGTCAGTCGGAGTCACGATATAAAAGCATAAGCGCAAATGTGAACTGGTCCGTCTGCAAACACGCCCATTGGGACATTTTTGGAAAAATAGCTAAGTAACGAGAAATATAGTAGAGAGGAAAAACGATCGTGACAAGGGATCCCGCGGAGAGGTAAGGCCCCACCTGTCAAATTGTATATATATTCAGCTTCTACTCGTGACAACTCAGTGGTTTTCTTATTGCCATTAACAACCAAAAAAATGTATTCAACAACAATTTATGGGAGCCCGACCGACCCCCGGGTTGGCGCTATTATAGATCTTGCACCCAAAACTTGCGTCATCTACAATTCCGCTGTATACATGTTGCACCAAAAACTTTCGTGGTCTTGAATTCCTCCACATATTGGAACATGGTCTACATTTGGACCACACATTATCTATTATGATACGTTAATATAAATACAATTTTAATAAATATACTTAAACTTGAACCTGAACTTCCGTACTCTACAATTCGTCGTGACTTGACACTATCGATTTCTTATGCCCCCTGTTCCATGATATACATGTTGCACACCACACTTCCGTGATATACATTTTGCACCAAACACTTGCGTCATATACAATTCAACCCCGGTTATAGATCTCACTTATCCGTAAATCTGCGATCTGAAAAGTGGCTAGGCATTGAATGCTTAGCGGTCGGTCAGAGTCATGATATAAAAGCACAAGCGCAAATGTGAACCGGTCCGTTTGCCAACGCGCCCATTGGGACATTTTCGAAAAAATGACGAAGTAACGAGAAATATAGTAGAGAGGAAAAACGGTTGGATGAACTTCAAAATAGGGTGACAAGGGCTCCCTAGGAGACGTAAGGCCTCACCTGTCAAATTGTATATATATTATGATTCTACTCATGACAACTCAGTGGTTCTCTTATTGCCATTAACAACAAAAAAAAAGTATTCAACAACGATTTACGGGAGCCCGACTGACCCCCGGGTTGGCGATATTATAGATCTTGCACCCAAAACTTGCGTCATCTATAGTTCCGATGTATACATCTTGCATCAAAAACTTCTGTGGTTTGCAATTCGTCCACATATTGGAACATGGTCTACATTTGGACCACAAATTATCTATTACGATACATTAATATAAATACAATTTTAATAAATATACTTAAACTTGAACTTGAATTTTTTTGAACTCGTCATTTGGTCCTATATCGTCACATCATGAGCCCGACCGACCACAGTTCTTTTCAACACTTAGCCAATTATCTCTCCACGGGGTCGCGCCTTAGCGCTAACGAAATTTTATGCCCCATGTTCCGTGATATACATGTTGCACACAACACTTCCCTGATATACATTTTGCACCAAACACTTTTGTCATTTACAGTTTGACGGGCTATTATAGATCTTGCACCAAAAACTTGCATCATCTACAGTTCCACTGTATACATCTTGCACCAAAAACTTTCGTGGTCTACAATTCCTCCACATATTGGAACATGGTCTACATTTGGACAACAAATTATCTATTACAATACATTAATATAAATACAATTTAAATTAATGGTCCTATATCGTCACATCATGAGCCCGACCGACCGCAGTTCCTTTCAACACTTAGCCAATTATCTCTTTGTGGGGTCGCGTTAGCCCCATGTTTCGTGATATACATGTTGCACACAACATTTACGTGATATACATTTTGCACCAAACACTTCCGTCATTCAAAGTGGATGTTAGGGGTCAGTCAGAGTCACAATATAAAAGCACAAGCGCAAATGTGAACCGGTTCGTCCGCCAACGCGCCCATTGGGACATTTCGGAAAAACGTCTAAGTAACAAGAAAGATAGTAGAGAGGAAAAATGGTCGTGACAAGGGCTCCCGAGGAGACGTAAGGTCCCACCTATCAAATTGTATATATATTCTGCTTCTACCTGTGACAAATCAGTGGTTCGCTTATTGCCATTAACAACCAAAAAAATGTATTCAACAATGATTTACGGGAGCCCGACCGACCCTCGGGTTGGCGCTATTATAGATATTGCACCCAAAAATTGCACCAAAAACTTTCGTGGTCTGCAATTCCTCCACATATTGGAACATGGTCTACATTTGGACCACAAATTACCTATTACAATACATTGATATAAATACAATTTTAATAAATATACTTAAACTTGAGCCTGAATTTTTTCGAACTCGTTGATTGGTGCTATATCGTCACACCATGAGCCCGACCGACCGCAGTTCCTTTCAACACTTAGTCAATTATGTCTTCGCAGGTCATGCCTTAGCTCTAACGAAATTTTATGCCCCATGTTCCGTGATATACATGTTGCACACAACACTTCCGTGATATACATTTTGCACCAGACACTTCCGTCATTTACATTTCAACGCGCTATTATAGATCTTGCACCCAAAACTTGCGTCATCTACAGTTCCACTGTATACATCTTGCACCAAAAACTTCTGTGGTCTACAATTCCTCCACATATTGGAACATGATCTACATTTGGACCACAAATTATCTATTACAATACATTAATATAAATACAATTTAAATTAATGGTCCTATATTGTCATATCATGAGCTCGACCGACCACAATTCATTTCAACACTTAGCCAATTATCTTTCCGTGGGGTCGCGCCTTAGCGTTAACGAAATTTTATGCCCCATGTTCTGTGATATACATGTTGCACACAACATTTCCGTGATATACATGTTGCACCAAACACTTCCGTCATTTACAATTCGACCCCATTTTCCACAATTTACATTGTAATCTGCTTGGCAGAGACTACACTGCCACGCAACACTTATTCCATAATGATATTGTTAGCAATAAAAAACGCACTGGCATTTTTGAAAGAACGATGCCTAATATTGTAGGGAAAATTTTGATAGCTTCCTGAGCTCCAAATGCAGATCTGAAAGCACCATTGGAAAGCTTAGGATTTGTAGATGTCGATCGACTATTTAAGCATGCAAAACAGACTCTCCATGACTGAGAAATTTGATTTTGAAAAAATCTGCGCTTTCACCAGCGCAGAATGCAGAATTATGACTAGTTAGCTGGTGAAAGCTTCGCCTTTCACCAGCTAAGGAGCAGATTTTCGGGTAAATTAGCTGGTGAAAGCCTGTCATGGCCAGAATAGCCAAATTTTCGCCCAGATCAGGATTTTTTGGGTTTGAATGGTTTGAAATCTTTTTCAATAAGCTGGTTATGAATTATCAAATCAAAATCTGAAGGCCATTCTTGGAGATGAAAGTCAAAAGAGAATTTTTTGACTAGATTTGGTGATTTTCAAGGGCAAAATGATAGGGATTTTTGGCACACATCATCAAATTCGAATTCCACTTTCAAAGGAACAAATCAAAGAGCCTTGGAAGGCTAAGCTACACTTCATCAACTTTCAACCAATGTTTGAAGACCAAAAGATAGAGGTTGACCTCATCTTGAGGATCTCTCCTTATCTTTTGTAAATCAGTTTTGACTTTTTATTTTTAGAATATTAGATCCATTGTTTTAGGATCTGAAACTGATTGTAAAAGGCTATAAATGCCTAGCTTTTCTAAGAGTCCTGGGGGGTTCAATTTTGGATACTCTTTGGCTATTGTACTAAGACACTTATTTTTCAATACAGAATCAATGTTCTTTTGTTGTTAATGACAGATTTCTTCATCTATTCCATGTTCTGTACTTTATTTCAGTTTAGCTCAACTATTAAGAACTGTCATCTTCTTATTTAGCTCATAAACTTGAACTAAAGGAATTCTTGCTGGCTTGTATGATCCTACACACTGCTGTACTTGATTATCTAGATTAGTTTTCTCCATACCTTTTGATATTACTCTCTCTGTTCATTGATTCCTAAAAGCACTGTTTCATTCGATTGCATTGTGAGTTGTCTTCTCATTAGTTACTCTCTATTATCCCATTAATCCACACTTTCATTATTCATGATTTATTAAGTTACCAAGCATCCTTAGCCTACAACCCTAAAGAGTTTCTTGGAGTGATAACATATATTAAAAAGATTTTTAACACTCAAACATATCATAAAAACCACGAAATTTGAGCTTTGTATATCATACGTGGGATTCTAACTTTATTGATTTTGGACGCAAACCAATGTTCATATATTAAAGAAATGACATCATATATAAGTTCATAAAATTATCCCCATTTACCCATCTACATTAAACTCATTTTCCTCATTTTTCATCTTTATATAATAAAGATGAACGTCATATTTGGCATACAGTCATAAATGGCTTTGGACAATATGAAATGTTGTCGAAAAGTATATACTATAACATGAAAGTCATAATTATGTTCATATTTTTTAAAAATAAAGAAAGGGGACTGCTTATGTACATAGACGTTTTAAGGAGTTTTGAAGTTTAATTTTTCGAGTGTTAAATGAAGGATTGGGAGGTTAATACGTCATGGATTTTCTTTACTTAATTCCACTTATCACATTTATTTTTTTCCCTTTCATGCTGGATGATTGTGTTTCTTAGAGTCCCATAGTTAAAATATGATTGACATTGATATTTTATTTACTGATTTGTGTCACGTTTTAAGTATTTTTATAAGACAATGGAAAAATGGAAATCTGTTTGAATAACTTGCATCCATTAATTGAATAACTTGGAAAAAGGGAAGAATTCTTTAAGAAGAAATTCCTTGAATTATTTTAATTTTATCTTAAGAAATTAATACTTGACTTTGTAAATATTTATGACAAATCCATGATATTTATTTTGGAACTTAAAATATCATGATATATTTTTGGGAGACACAAGGATGGAAATTTCATTTTATGATACATATTTACACATTTTTTTTGCTTTGGAGTTATAAGGATTATTTAAGATGAAAAGCAAGAATATGGTGGGACTCCACCTATTAATTATTATATTATTATTTACCATTATCATATATTTATTAAAGTTGTCTCATTTAATTCAAAGTTAGTTTACTACTTAACTAAAAGTAGTTGGAACTACCCAAATTACTTTTGGAGAATAAAAGAAAGACTTGAGGGAAAAACAAAGGGGGAGAGATAGAAACACAAACTCTGAAAATGTTTTTTCTTTCTCTAAAGTGAGATTGTATTACTACTTATTCATTCTGAATCACTTAAAAGCTAAAATCTTCTTGTTGATAGCAAGGTCTTACTGAATGTGGCAATAAGAAGGACCAATAAACACCGATTGTTGACATGCTTCAGAAGGTTGATCATTTGTTTCTGATAGTCTGTAAATTCTTATTGGATTTTTGAATTACTTTTCAGTGCTAATTAGGAATTTTTTGCAGAGTCAAGACAGTGGCATATTGTGGCTTGTTGATCTAGTTTTTCCCAGTCTTGGTTTTACTTAAAAGACACCAATTGTCTTTATGTGATGTAACATTCCACCTCTGACTTCGAAGTCTTATTCTGGTCCTTACCCATTATGGGGTATGAAAGAATCCTTTTGGTTGTAATTAAGAACTGAATTAATAAAATCATTGATGGTTTTGTGTCTCATATTGGACTACACGTGTAATCTTTATTTTAGATTTTGTTTCATGGTTGTTCATTAAATTTGTTATGAATTTCTGTTACAAACATTTATTTATTTCTTTGTCAAAACACAACATAAAATACATCATTAGGCACAAGTATGTATTCCTTGAGGACTACTTGATATTTTTGTAAAAGGCTATAAACATAGGGTAACAATTCTGCCTATCTTGTTTTATCCCAACAAGATTCGAAAATGTTGGCATAAGGATATCCATTCATTTTCATCAGCACCTCAATCATATGGGATTGGTATTATGCTTGTCGATCTTCCAAGGTTGCATATATTCTTGCAATGTTTGTGCCCATGTCTTCTACTTTAGTAGCCTCTTGGATGTTGTGCAATGTCCTCATCTTGTCTTCTCTATGAGACAAATCCTTGTACATGTGATATTCTTTACATCCCCAACATTTGATTGATTAATTGATCTTGCTTATTTGTGCTAGGAATGTTTCTATTTAAAGGATGTTTGAATCCCTTCCTTCTCTGATCAAATTTCTCCTTCTTCTTATCCTTCCAAGGTTTCTTCAAGATTCTTTTCCCCTGCCTTGCTAATATAGGTACTTATCCTTTCTAATGGTCTCTTTCAAAGTTCTAGGCTCATCATATTGAATATTATCTTTATAGAAAGATGGCAGTCCACTTAGAAACCTTTGTATCTTCACCTTTTCATCTTTGATAAACCCCACATACTTCAACAATCCCAAGAACTTCTTTTCATATTCTCCCATGGTCATGATCCCCAACCCAAATTCAAAGAACTCTTTCATCTTCTTGTCATAATAATGCTCTGAAATATACTTCTTCTAAAAATATTTCTTGAACTTCTTCCAAGTGATCCTACTCTCATTAATGTGCTAAAATTGCTTCATTTGATCCCACCACATAACAACTTTTCCATGTAAATGGTATGTGACAATCCTAGCTTCTAGGTTAGATGAGTAATTGTGAAACTGAAAATACTTTCTGATTCCAAGCAACCAGGCTTCAACATCATCTTCCCTTTCTCTTTCACCATCAAAAGATGGTGGCTTAAGTTTCCTAAGCTCTCCTTGCAAACTGTCCAATTCATATCTTCTTCTTTGATGCCTAACAAGAGACACTTACTGACTACACCTTGACTCTTCAGATGTATAAAAAATCCTAGTTGAGTAAGGAGGTGAATGATGCCTATGAGTTCTAATATCACTTCTTGAGTGATTGGGTCTTCTATAGTTATATAGTATTTCATGATGTTTGCCTTCTTCCTCATGTCTTGAGCCTGATCCATTCTTCCCTTGCCTCTGCAACTGATTTAGGCTTTGCATCATCCAAGCATTTATTTGATTTTGCTCTTTTGGTGCTCTTATTATATTTTCATTGTCAGCTATATAACTTTACATTTCCATTCTGATACTTCTCATAGTTCTACCAATTCTATTGGTTCCACTATGCTCCTATGTCTATTAAATTTTGTTTCAACATTTCCCACACTGATATTTTGGCCTTTGGCTTCTCTCTCATGATTGTACATAGAATCCATGTGCATCCTCCATGACTCCGATATGCAATCCTAGGCTTGAACTGATCTCCTTGTACCTCTAATTCTGCAAAATGTGCAAGCAACCATTTCTGTTAGAATTATATATATTATATATTTTTTGTCAATTAATGCTACAAGTCCTTTTTCTATTCAATTCATGAAGAATTATATCACACTTGTTCAAATTATAATAAATCCAGGATATTCTCCTTTGCATCATCTTTCCAATCACTATTCTTATGCTCCATTATGATATTTAAGCTGAAAGTTATGGCTTCCTAAAAAAACCATATCGCCCCATTTGTGCATTTTCTTCATCGATGAAATTTTACTGCAAGGCCAATTTCTGTCAACTACGAAAGAAAATACATAAAGAACCAAGAAAACTTTTCTATCAGGCACTGATAATAATAATGATGGTGATCACACATTAACTTTGATATTCTCCATCTATTGCTCTAGTAATATTCTACAACAATATGGAATTTGTAACTTTGTCCTTTTTACAATTTTTCCAGATGGAATTTTAGCAAAACTGTCTATCTCTCAATCTGTTCACTTATGGAAAAACTTCACTAAACCAAAGTTGTTTGTCTTGATGAGTATGAAAAATTTTGAGTAATAAAAATTTCCTGATTTGAGATATGAGATCATTTTTCCTCCTCTGAAAATCCAAAAAATCCCCAAAAAGTGGCCAAGAGTGGATTTTGGTCTATTTCAACATCCCCTTTCTAAACCCCTTAGATTTTATACAATTCCTTCACTAGGTGTTTTCATGTATACTTTTTGGACTCTCTCCATAAAATTCAACTTAATCTAGGTCTCGATCATTGAACTGGACTCCGATCTTTAAAAAACTTTGTTTTGAACTTTCTGAAACATCCAAGTAGAAATGGCCAGTGGCCCTCTTTGGCACTTTTGTATCCCTCCTTACTGTAGAGAAAACTGATAATTTTCATCTCAATCTAACTTAATATGATCCATTTATGGCCAAAATAAGAAAATGGCTCAAAACTTCTTATTTTGAATCATAAACAACTCTTTGTATATGTGGCATCTGTTGAGGTGGTTGTTGATGTGGCACCGTGACTCTACATGGAAGCCTAAGGAGATTCCATGTCACCCTTCCAACCACTTTGGCCCGCCCTGTCATCCTCCGGTCATCCTCCTTTACCCTTTCCCTAACCTCTCTCTTACATTACCTTACCTTTCATTTCAATATAAAATAATAAATTTTTTAATAAATACGAGACCCACCCGTATCGGTTGCCACCACAGTGGACCATGTCATCGACAGGGTCCACCTCCACACCTTACCTCTTGCATGAAACATGTCCCCACCCCATATATAACGACGAAGATCAAGGGATGATCAAGAATCCACAACGATTTCGCATCGCCAAAGTGATCGAGGGTTAATGGCCCTCTGCGATGCGATACCAAAAACCACCCATGAAATGTGGCGCATTCTCATTGGTTTCACATCACTAAGAAATGTTTCAAAACCTCTCCCTTCGTGATGCGATACCACTTACCACCCAGCTCTAATACCACTAGTGGTATCAGGTCGTCGCCCCACCAGTAGCCACGCCACGGTGGTCTACCACCCCACCAATGGGGCCTGGCATGCCGTTGTTGTGCCTTTCCACTGTGCCATCGGTCTACCACCATGGATTCCATGTCACGCTGACATCATCGTACAAAAAAATTCCCAAATTTTCCAATATTCACAAAAATTCATAATTTCAAGAAACAACATTCAGGTGCCCCAACATCCACCACTTTGGCCTCTGCAAAAGTTACAAAAGTTTTGACCTACAAGTCATCCCAAGCATTGCAATCAATGCTCTGATACCAATCTTTAATGTATCCATTACTAGCAAACACAAAATTTTCTCTGATACCAATCTGTAACGTACCCATTGCCAACAAACGCAAAAAAATGCTCGGATACCAATTTGTGACGCACCCTTCAACCTAGGTACCTTAAGAATTCACTTTCTTGATGGATTTCCAATTTCTGATACATATTAATTAATAAAGAAACATGATATAAGCACATGCATTAATCAAACTAAACTATAAAATAAAAGAATAACATGCCATGCACATCATTGACAACAACAAGCAAATTATAACACGTCTCAGAGATAATTAATATACAACGGAACACAAAAGCAAGAAAACACTGAGAGAACTTATCTTTTTATATAAACATTCACCAACTGGATGTAGACGTCAAACATTCCACCCAACCACATACATTTTTGTTCTAGCTCTCAATAGTGGGTCACCCTCGATCCAGCGCTATGAATCCACAAGGACGGGTCCTAGGATGACTCGAAAACACACAGTAATTAGATATCAAAATTTCATAGTTTTCCCAACCATACAACAATCCTAGTTTACCAACTCTCTTCCCCTTCAACCTACACAACCCAAAGAAATGAACCCCTTTCTCTGCAACGTAGTCCCTCGAGCTATTCCACTTCTTTTCCATGGTTCTAGTGCTATTGGTCAAGAAATATCAATGTTGGAAACTCCAAGGATTCTCACCTGTAAATAGTTCTATCATAACTTCCATCATTCTCATGCACATAGGCATCAATTTATTGCCGAAATAATCAATAGTTACCTACAACCAACAAGAAATGGCTCTTTTTGTCCCAATAATTCATTTGTCATGCCTAGACCAAGAACAAGAGTGAACAAGAATGAATGAGGAACAAGTAACAAATGAATGAGGAACCCCCAAATAACAAAAAATGAGGTTTATATAATTACATGCAATTAATCACCACATGGCTTCCCCAAGAAGCTCATGTAACCACTTTTCCCCACTAATTCCAAGATGGGTGAATAAAATATAATAAAAATACTTATCCACTTCATCCTCCCTCTCCTATGGAATCATAGCTCACTATCTATGTCATTGTATGTCTTGCAGCTAGCAATGCATTTTATTATTAATATTTAAAGTATTGCATTTCTGGGCTCTCTGTCATTTCAACTTTACATGCACTCCAGTCTTTCATGAATAAACAAAAATACATTATTAATCTGGGGACTCAAAATCGAGGTATTACACTCCTTGTTTTGGGGTGGACTCTGTTTCCTAGTAGTGAGAGATGAATTTCCAATCTTTGAATTGTAAGGGTTAGCCTCCCTTAGAGGGGCTATGAACGATAATAGGATTTTGTTGCCGCAAATATTCGCAAAATAATGTTGTCTACCCAGATCCAACTTCCCAAAAATAATGAATTTTTATTAGGCCTCTAATTTTCCAAGCATTGTTCCAAATCATAAACCTTGTTCTAATTTTATCCATTATAACCAGGTCATCCTCTTCTAGGTATGCTGCATATTTCTCTCCCCAAAGCTTACCCCATAATTCTCATTTTCCTTTAATCCATTGCAACTCATAATTTCCTTGCCAATGTATGTCCCATGGTGTGAATGTCTTGGATGCCCACCTGAATCCTTTGGTTTACAATCTTTTTCCCATGCTAGCAAAGCCTATTTTTTTCCTTCTTTGGTCCACCCCATAGGAAGGCCCTATGTAGACCCTTGATATCCTTGATAATTTTTATATGAGTAACTAGCACCAAGAAGAGATATACGGGCATTGATTGAAGTACTTATTTGATGAAAAGGATTGTCCTCGGCGGGGAGAGATTTCTGAAGCTCCAACTTGGATAACCACTCTTCTCATGAGATGCTTCTCTTTGCATTGTAAACCAAAGGAGCACTGATATATTTTGAGGTTAAGGATTCTCCAGGGAAGCCCAAAATGCGAGAGTTATTTCTTTGAATATTGATNACATTGGTTTATTAGAGTCCCTAAAGCCTTTAGAAAAGTGTCTAGGACCCGTTTGATATTTTTGTCCTCCTTAGTTGAGGGTGTGCTGAGAAACATCATGTCATCCATGAATTGCATATGAGAGAGAGGATCAACACTCTGATGGAGGTTTGGGCCTTTTAGGTTATCGTTAGCCACTACCTTCCATAGGCTTCTTCTGAGTCCCTATGACATTAGGATGAACAAAAAGGGCGAAAACTTGATATTGTGATCCATTCACTAGGACTGAAAAAAATGTTAAGGTGACCAAATTCATGACACATCAGATCCAATATTGACTGAACTCAAAGGATCTCAAATCTTCTTCTTTGAAATCTAATTTAGATGATTGAATGATTTTGACATGTCCAATTTGATCAACATGCCATATTTTTTGCTTACCTTTAATGAGTGCATAATCTCACGAGCTACAATGATTCCATCTAGGATTTGGTGTCCTTCCACATATCCACCTCGTTCTTGCGATTCAATGTCCTTCCACATATCCACCTCGTTCTTGCGATTCAGTGTCCTTCCACATATCCAAAATTTTGTTTCAATCTATTGGCTATTACATTTAAAAGGGCTATTGGTTTGAATTTGTCTATTGTGTTTATGCTTACTTCCTTTGGATTAAGGATAATAAAAGTTGAATTCAAAGGTTGAAGGATTCCCAGAGTCTTCTACTATTTCTTAGACATCCCTCTCCACCACTACCCACAAGGATTGAAAGAAGCTCGTGGTGAATCCATCAAATCCTTGAGCCTTTCCGAATAACATTCCAGTCACTATTTGTTCGACTTCCTCAAAGGATATGTTCCTCATTAGATTATTGTTTTACTCTTGGGTGACTATGGATAGGATGCAACCAATGATGGTTTTGATAACATCTACTCTGTCCTCTAATGGTTTAGATAAGATCTGGTTGTAGTAACTAAGCATCTCTTCTTCTATTTTTGCTTGCTTTTCCAACTTGTTTCCTTGTGTTGAGTTGAAGAAGATGATTTTGTTGTGGTGCCTCCTATTTATCATCAAATTGTGGAAGAAACAAGATTTTTTGTCCCCTTCTCTATGCCAAGGTATTTTGGATTTTTTCCTCCACAATATTTCTTCTTATTGCATTCGTACCCCCCATTGTAGTTGGAGTTCTTCCTCTTGTTGGTTCCTTTATGGGGTTTTAACATGCAATATAATCTCTACTTGAACCTCTTCCATCCTCGTTTAAAGTTCTCTTTTTGCATGGAATATGTTGCCAAAAACTTCTCTATTCCAAATTTTTATTTGGCTTTCACTCTTTTTAGTCATTGTTGGAAGACATATATTTTCAATCCCCTAGTTAGAACCCTCTCCTCCCACCAGGTCATGATATTCTACTAGAATTTCAATTGAGTTAACCATAAACAAAAAGGTTTGGATCTTGAGGATCTTACACTAGCCCAAGAAAGGTCGACTGGCCAGTGATTTGAACCAACACATGGAAGGATATCAACGTCTAGATTTCCCCCTTATCTCAACAAGTATTTTGTTACCAAGAATCTGTCCAATTGAACTGCTATCTGGTGTGAGCCCCCTATTTTTTTGTTCTAGGTGTAGCATCCACTGTTCACTCTCATATCCACATTTTAAAGTTTTGTTATTGAGTCTAG
>JASDQU010585918.1:32139-43669 GCA_032191745.1 Picea mariana | reverse complement strand
GTTGGAGGAACTAGATTACATCGTAGATGTCGGTGGTTCGAAGGAAGTCTTCTTGTAAGACATCGAATTCTTAATCAGCCAATGCAACAAGAATTATGTCCAGGAGGATTCACCTCCTCCGTCAATGTGTATCGGGGATAGATCGAACAAATTTCCTAATAGCCAGGGCCCTCGTGGCCACATGGACCAGGGATTGGAGCCTCTCACGAGGTCTCCCTCCCCTAGTCACGGTCGTGGCTCCCTTTACTTCCCCTTGACTAACATGCTCTCCTCTCCCTTGGCTCGAGTTTCTCCCCTCCCCCCGGCCCCCTTCTCTCTCTCTCTCGTTCTCCCTCTCCCTGTTCCCTTCACTCTTCTCCACTACAACATTATGTTTCTCTGCCTCGTGCTTAGTCGATTTCCAGTGTTGATGGTGTGCCCCGAAAGGTGGTGGAGCGGGAGGTGGTAGCTCCTCAACATGCAAATAAGTGTATCTAAAGACATAAGGAATGTGTGTCCTTGGTCGTGGGTAAGGATGTCAGGTTGGAAGAAATTCCTAGCCTAATGAGGAAGACATCAGTTCGGTGCTTTAGCAGTAAGGTGGTGATGCCCTCTGTGCTTAGACATTGGGTGAAAGAGAACTAGAGTGTGGTTTTGGTTTACATATCAGAATCCTTTGTTTTGGCTTGTGGTTGGTGTTGTTTTAAATTCCCCTTAGAAGTAGATGATGAGTCCATCTTGAATAATGAATGGTATTGGGGCCCCTACAAGTTGGTTTTGCAGAGATGGGACGTCAATTTTGACCCGGTTAGAGCTCAGGTTGTGATCCAAAAGGTATCGACCATTCTTCTTGGCCTCCCACTTCTTTTCTGGAATGAGCCCAACCTCAAAGAAATTGGTGATAAGATTGATTGATTTTGCATTTTAGACCCCATTTGGGAAGAAAAACTAGACCACATATGGGATTAGGATCTTGTGGAGGTCGACCTATGTGAAGGGTTGTTAGAGGAGTTGGAGTTTGTTGTCGGAGGAAAAAGGTGGTTGTAGAAGATCGATTACTAGAATATGTCCTTTCGTTGTTTTATGTGTCATAGTGTCAGACATCTTCAACACCAATGTATCAGGCCTCGTTTTACGCAGAACAAAGCCAAGAAAGTATGGGTTGGAAAATCTCGGAATGACAAAGACTCTGCTTCTTCCAGTTCCGATCAGAGCGATGTAAAGGTAGTAGTGGGGAATTCCTCTAAGGGCATGAAAAAAGAAGAATTCTCTAGTATCGAGATGTTTCCTAGTAACTCTCCTCTTGTTTCTTTTGGTCCTAAGATTTCCATCTCCCATGTGGATGCCTCAGAGGTCCCGTCCCCCATCCTTTTCGTGAACTACTTGGCGCTTATCCTATTTATTTGGAGTGATCTAGTGATTTTTCATCTAGGGTTCTAGCCTCCCTCTCTCACCCATTCCCTTCTATCCCCCCTCAAACCTTCCCGCTCCCCTCAAGAATTTTGGTTTGACTATTTCCCTTCCCTCATCTCCCGTGATAGCACCCCTCTCTTATCCCTCTCCTCCCACAAAGTCCCCTCGGTGCAAAGGGAATCTAGCAAATGCGGCTCTCCCTTCCCCTCCCTCTGAGTGACCTAAGTTTTATATGTCATCAGGCTACACTCTTAGATCTAAAGATAAAATTGTGGACGACTCCTCTTTGAAGGGGGGGCTTGCTTTGGACATTCATCATCCTAACCCAGTTCGATGTAAGCCACATTTGGTGAAATCCCAGCAGAAAGCGGTCCTAGACATAAATAAAGGCAAACAAAATACCATTGTAAACACCCTTGGAGCAAGGAAATCCCTCAAAAGGGTTCCCCCATGAAATTTCTCTCCTTTAAAACAAGAGAGCTTGGGCCCCAAAAAAATAGCTTTCCCTCAAATGATTCATCTTGAGCCGTATCCCTGATGTTATCCTTATTCATGAAACTATGATGGATGGTGTACGAGCTAAATCTTTATTTGAATCCTTGTTAAAGTCTTGGTCTTTTTGCACTATTGATGCGTATGGGCAGTCTAGTGGTCTTCTTACAGGATGGATTTATACCTACAAAGCTTTGTTCTAATTAGTCCACAATTTTGCCATTTCTGTGCGGTTGGAGGATCTTTCTTCGGGCATTGGCATAGTCATTGTCAACATTTATGGCCCTTATAATAACCAATTGTCATTCTGGAATGACCTTTATGTAGAAAAGGTTTTTGAAGATTAGTTCACCTTGGTTGATGGGGATTTAAGCTAAATGTTATCTTCAAGGGAAACTTGGGGTGTCAACGCCCATTGTGACCCCCAAGTGGAATTTTTCGCGTCATTTTTTAGAAGCACGGGTTTGTGGATCTAGAGCTGGTAAAGCTTGTCCCTACGTGGAGAAATTTTTTATCCAACGAGGCGGAAATTTCCAAAAGGTTGGGTAGCTTCTTGATTTCTCAAGAGTTACTTTCGTGCACATACCTTTTCAAGTCCCGGGTCTCATCCGACGACATATCCGATCATCTCCCAATTCTCTTTCAGATGACTATGGGTAGAGAAAATCCCCCTGCCCTGTTGAATTTCAATCCTTCTTGGTTGCAAGAGGATGAATTTAGGATCGCCATCAAGGATTCCTGGATCCCCCTTCCTCTGATGTAAAATGGTACGTTCATGAAATAGATGGAAGCAAATATTGCATGTTCAAAGAAGGTGATGAAGCGTTGTAGTAAACACTGTAGGGATAACTTGCAGTCCTCTTTAAATTAGATTAATACTAATATAGAGGAAATTATGCTTCGAACCATCTCCAGTTTCTCAGAGGTAGATCACGCTAGGATTCATGACCTCGAGGCTCGTCGTCACTGCATTATGAAAAAAGAGGAAACTATGTGGCGCCTAAAGAGCCACGCCCTATGGTTGAAAGAGGGGGACAACAACACAAAATTCTTTCATCGCTATGCTAATTTTAGGAAGAATTTGAACTCCATATTGGAGATTTAGTTGGAATCCAACGATAGTGTTTATTCCTTCAAGAATATTGTAGAAGAGGGTGTTCATTTTATTTAAAACTTATACAAAGAAAAGAAAGGATGCCCTATATAGGAGATTTTGTTAGTCTTATCCAATTATCCCACAGTATTTACTCGTGAATGTATAAGATGATGGAAGAGGAGGTATATGAAGCCGAAGTGTTGGAATCCTTCTCGTCTATGCAGAAAGGGAAAATATTGGGCCCTGATGGGCTTACGGTTGAATTTTTTATTGGTTTTTATTATTTCATTAAGGATGATTTGCTCAAGATCATTAGAGAATCCCAGGCTTCGGGGAAGGTATTGGGATCAGTCAATTCTACTTTCCATGCACGTATTCCTAAAAATCACGATGGGACCTCATTTGATAATGAATTTTCTATAGCCTATTGTAACGTTATCTATAAGTTGGTGGCAAAGGTGATATCCATCAGGATTAAATTGCTTTTGAGTGAGGTGATATTCGAAGAACAATTTAGCTTTCTCCAGAAGAGGCAAATTCATGATGTGGTCTCCCTTGCACATGAGGATCTTCACTCAATAAATATATTGGAGGATTCTATGGCCATCCTTAAGATCAATATTTCAAAAGCTTACGATATGGTCAATTAGACTTTTCTTCATCTTTCTCTTCTAAATATGGGTCTACAACTTCCCTCTATTAACTAGATAATGGGGTGGATAACCTCTGCTTATTTTGGAGTTCTTAATAATAATGGGTTTCCCTCTATATTATTTCGCGCTTATAGGGGCCTCCTCCATGGGTCCCCGTTGTCCCCCTTCCTCTTTCTGGTGATCACAGAGGCTTTAAGTAGGCTCATAAAAGAGGCTTTTCATTCTGGTAAACTCAAGGGTGTGAAGGTGATAGAGTCAGTAACTTTAACTCATCTTCTCTTTGTGGACGATGTCCTTTGCTTCCCTCAAGGGTCCTCTTGAAATTTCCTTCCTCTTAAAAGCATTTTGGATATATTTTTCCAAGCCACAAGTATGGAAATCAACCACCATAAGTCTTGTCTCATTCCTCATCGATTATCGGAAATCTCTCTTAAAATACTTGAAGAAGTGCTTCCTTTCCCACAAAAGGATCTAGACATGTGTTTTAAATACTTGTGGTTCTATTAAAGACTGATGGCTATAAGATTGTGATGCATGATCATTTTCCCTCCTAACCTAACCTTGTTGATTAGACCTAGGGGGGGTCTTTTGATTTGCTATGGGAGTGGGTTTCCTATGCTTGAATTAATGTAATTTCTATGTTTTAGAAGTCTTGTAAAGATGAGGGTTTGTTGAGTTGATATTATTGAATGTAATCAAATATGCCTTATTGAGCAGATCTCGAGAGTTGTGAGAGGTAGTTGAGGACTTTGTGGATCCTAAGGATTGTGAGAGAGGGATTTTAGGACCTGAACCAAATTATGGTGTCAAAATCCTTTGTAATTAAATTGTAAGCGTCTGAGCATGTATAGAAGTGGCCAATCGAATGGAGAATCAAGCCAATAGTGTGATTTTGAAAGGCCATTAGAGGAGAGAGGCCTTATGTAAACCTCATGTACAATATATGTATGACTGGCGAATGAAATCACTCTATTTAGAGTGTTATATGGAATGGTGTATTAAAGCTCTGTTAATGGTTTGTGTGGAATGATTGAAGTTTAGATTAGACTCTGTTAATTGTTTTCACAGGTATCAAGTGGAAGATACACATAAGGCTTGTGATACATTGTTGATCATGGTAGAATCAACAATGACCCTTTGAATCATATTGAAATCGAGGGTAAATAAATTTGAATCTAATTATGTGCGCAAGCGAGAATCATATTGAAATCGAGGGTAAATAAATTTGAATCTAATTATGTGCGCAAGCGAGTTGAAGAACATGGTTACAATCCTTTTTGCAGATGTCGAGAAACAGACACTGTCATATCAAGTCAAAGGATTGATCATGAGCACTGATCTCATCGGATTAAAACTTGGTTGTGTGCTTAAAGTTGAACGGTTCAGATTGGATCTGAAGTGACGTACATCTAGATTGATGAAAGAGGATGTTTTCAAACTCAGAGTTTGAAGCGACAATGGGAGGATTTTAGAGTTAGCGTTTGGGGTGCATTAGAAAAGGGGACTCTGATGAGGGGTTTCTATTGAAAATGTAGATTGATAGGAGAGAGACAGATATCTACAGTGTAGTTCGAATGGAGACACAGGAAATCAACAACTAAGGTTGTATTTTGAAGTTTGTGTTTTAGAGTGAAGTTTGAAATTACCCCAATGAAGACAATGTGACTGACGGTTCGGATGAATTTAGATTCATTTGGGTCGATGCTACGAGAGCGAAACGTGGTGAAATATTAGTGGTTGTTGGAGTTGAACGTTCAGAGTTGAAATGATACTCCAATGAAAGAAAGTCTGATGAACGATGCAGATCTAACGAGGGAATAAAGAAATAAATGGTCGAGATATGTTCAAAGAGATCCTAATCAAGGCCAAGAAGATGACATGTGGTGCCTTCCTATTGGGTGCCGGAGTGGAGCCATCAAATTTCAAGAGTTGAAGTTACTCTAATAGAGGAAGCAACACCAACCGACGGCTTAGATCTACTCAGAGTCGAATAGATCAACGAGTAGGTGAATGACACGTGGTTCCCATGCATAAGTTTTGTGGCAAAGACTTGGCACAGTGGAAGTAAATACAGTGGTTTGTGACTGTATATCCATAATTGATCAATGGTGGAGAGGCTTACAACCATTCAGAGTCCGACGAGAAGGTGTAACCGTCAGAGTAAATATTTTAGAGTGCAACATCTTGAAGGAGTCCGATGACGAACTCCGAACAAAGGAAAGTAGGGTTAATCACGATTGTTCATCAGGACACATCAAGGGACAAGATCTATCGTCTGTCAACATAGTTGTTTCGAGGTTTGTTCAAACACTACGATTGTAAAGGTATCAAAGGAGGGTATGGATGAATATTTCCTCATCTTGGTGGTTGATGTAGGACAAATCTAGTTGTTTGATTGGGGGTTACTCAACGACAAGGATTTAAATCTAGAATGATCTGAGGCGCAATATAGATCGTCCATTCTGTGAAAATCGACGATGAAGAGAGGAAGGTGAGTTAAGTTGATGATACTCAATTTCGTTTTTGTGGTTATTGGTCGCATGGATAAGGAATGAGCGTCGACAGATGGAAAGAGTTGGAAAATGAAGTTTATCCTGCAGTTCCAAGCACGAGGTCTTATGGAGATAAGTGCTTGTTGTAGAGAACCAACAAACTGGTGCATTCACAAAGTGAATTTGACACTCTGTTGATAGGGATTTTGGGTCCATGCATTAAATTAGAGAGTAGTGTGATCCGAGATGAGTAGAAATTCGCTCTGAAAATTTTGCAATATTGTGGGTAAGGCCGGGAGGTCATCAGATTGGAGATTGGAATTAGATGTATAATACAGTCGAAGCTCAGATTTTATTTTGGGGGAATCGTCTTCTTTCTCATGGAGGGAGACTAAATTTGTTAGAAATCATTCTGATCTATTGGTGTTCTATTGCATTGGTTACCAAAGGAGTTCTCACCAGGATAAAAAAATATTAGTTTCCATTTTCTTTGGTCTGGTGCAAAGTTAGCATGAGGAACTACATTGGTCAAATGGAGTAGGACAGCCTTCCCTAAGAAACTAGGAGGATGGGGCTTTAAAAATATCTATCTCTTTGTGCTCTCTCTGGCAGCCAAAAGTCTGTGGTGCCTCACTCACAAATTTTCATTATGGGGCAATGTTTTGAAGTCCAAGTATCTTAATGGCTTGTCTATTGAGGATTGGTTTAGGTCTTAGACCAAACCAACCAAAGGATCAATAGTTTGGAAAGCATTGACAACAACATTTCCTTTGGTAGGGTTGTGTACCATTTGGAAAATTGGCTATGGAAGGAAGGTGAGATTAGGTTCAGACCCATGGCCAGGTGTAGGTGACAATTTTCTTCATTATGATCCCCTCAAACAGGCCCTTCATGAAGCAAGTATTTTTTTCCAAGTAGACTCTCAAGCCCAAAGTCCACAATGTAGAGGGCAATCAGGTTGTAAAAATAGTATCGATCTTGGCTTGTTGGGCCTCTTGGCAGCCAAATGATCGTTCTATATAGGTTTGTTTGCCTCAAACTATATCTTGTTTAATGATGAGGAAGAAGACTCTCTTTGTTGGTCAAAAAATCTTGGGACTAGAGAGTAATAACAAAGTTAGGATATAATGCAGTGGAGGAGGCCAATTTCTCTAGTGAAAAGTGTTGGTGGAGGGGCGCCCTTTGGAAGCTTCAAGCACCTCTTAAGAGAAAAATCTCTCTTTGGCTTGCTCTTAATAATAAACTGCTCACGTGGGAGAATGTTTTAAAATGAGGTTGGATAGGCCCGACCTTTTGCGTGCTTTGAAAATATAATGAAGACTCCTACTCTCACCTTTTCACATGTTTCCCATACCCAGAAAAACTTCTTTCTTTGGTGTTTAATTGATTCCAAGCCCATGCTAGTTGGATGCACAAGAAACTCAAAAATAGTTTTCGAACTTGGTTGGATGATAAGCAGGTACAACAATTTGAAGCAATCCCATTCTCTTTGGTAAATAGTATATGGTGCGCTCGAAACAGTTTTATGTTTAAAAATGTGTTCATTCCTCCTAAGATTTGTGCAACTCTTATCATCAATCTTTCGAAGGAATTTATGGTAAAGAATAAAAAAAAATGTTGTGTGTTCTTGTCATGCCAAATCTTTTCCATCCTATTCCTTGGTTCTATTTCGATGGAGAAAGTTAGGGGCATCTACCTCACTGTGGGGTTGGAGCCATCCTCTTCTTAAATGAAATCCATTATTTTCACTTTCGTTATGCTCCTGGTAGAGGCTCAAACAATCAAGTAGAATTCATAGGTCTCAGAACCTTGCTTACTGTAGCTCAGGAGAAAGGGATAAAAAAGCTTTAGATTATGGGAGATTCCAAGCTAGTCATAGATTGAGCCTGCAAGAAGGAAAAAGTGGAGAATGTGGGTCGTGGTTCTTTACTTTGTGACTTGGAATTCCAATTAAGTTCCTTCGAGTGCCTCTCTTTTCATCACATTCTCAGTGAACTAAACACAACAACAGATAGCTTGTCAAAGGAAACCTTACCATTGTGGAAAATAGCATTTGGATACTATGAATTTGTGGATGGCGTAGAAAAGGGAGCTATTGAATTACAACTATAGACAACTTGTCTTGACGTTGTTGGTGTATGTTAAGTTGAATCTGGTAGTGTGTAGTTTTTTGGACGTAAGATAGTGCCTTTTATGGCGACTGACATTTTTTGTTCAATTATGTAAGAATATTTTGAGCCCTCGCCGACCTCTTTTTTGATTGGTTCTAACATGTATATTCAATACTCATGAATATAAGATTTTTTTCTAGCGAAAAAAAATTAAAAAACAAAACAAAAAAAAACAACAAACAAACAAACTTAAATCTAAAATTTTATCTCTTCTAATTTTAAATAAAATTTTAAAGAAATATTTATGTTAACAATTAAAATTTAAAAGAAATATTTATGTTAACAAGTGTTTGGTTAAATTTATAAACAATTTTTTTCTTGTAATATATATTCTAATTCAATTATTATTATTTATTTATTTCATTTACTATATAAAAAATAATTCATAAATATATATTCATATTTATTTTTTCCCGATGAATCTTTATATATTACACTTTTTTTATCTAAATTAATCTTTGTATGACATTTAAGAAGAGAACTGTGAAGGTTTATAAGATAAGATCTTTGATCGATAAGCGATAGGTTAGGTTAGCGTAGGGTTTCATGGTGCAACTTTCAACTTTTTGTCAAGAATTAGTTAGCATGGCAACGAAGACATGGTGGGGGCATGTTTCTTCATCCTTTAAGGACATAGTCACGAGAGAAGCAAACAACTAGGAAGAAATGCAAGGCACGAGAAAAGACAAAGGCTTAATGGAAGAGGTGGAAAAGGAAATGGTCAATATTACTTCGAAAGAGCTAACAACTAAGCTAGGAAAAGAAGAGGGAACAAAACTGAGAGGAGGATGTCTGGAAAATGTAGTTATCAATATGTAGTATGAAGTCACCTCTAAAAAAATTGGGGACAATATAGAATACATGAGAGACCATGTGATCATAGGAAAATTCATGCACAATTGGCCATTAGAGAAATCCCTCATATGGTGGATCAATTCTAGGTAGAAGCCAAAATATTATGTGGTTCTGAAACTAGGTTCAAAGGGTTTCTTCACAACCATTTTCACAAGCACAGAAGATCGTGAGTGAGTGTTTGAAGAAGGCCCTTACTTCTTCCATTATGTAGGACTTGATTTAAGATATTAGGTGGAGAAGTTTAGTCTAGACAAAGAATATTTCTCAGACATCTTGGTTTATATAAGGTTGTACTCTCTTCCTTAAGAGTATTAGGAAGAGGAAACCTTAGCGACCATAGGCAATACTCTGGGAACCTATGTCAAAGCATCAAAGGTTAGAGTACTAGGACGAGGAAACCTTAGTGACCCTAGGAAATACTCTGGGAGCCTATGTCAAAGCCTCAAAGGTCACAAAGGTGGGTAAGTATACTTCCTATGCAAGAATCTATGTTTACATGAATATTTTTGGAGCTCTTTCGAAATCGGCATGCATAGTTTTCAAGATTCATAATGGATTCAAATGTTGGATTATGAGCACATTCCCTTCAAGTTTCACAAATGCCATGAACATGGTCACCTTTTCTGGGATTATCCATTAAACCAAGGACAGAAAAGGCTTTGTTAAAATCCCATCCAAGAGAAAATCCAACAAAAAATATTGAAACCCATGCAGGACACCAACATCAAGGAGAGTAATAGCTTCTAGAACTTGCTAAGGATATAGCCATGGAGGGTGAACCCAAATATAATGAAGGAAACAAGCAATGACACCAAAGCACCCAGTCAAAAATTAAGAGAAGGAAAATAGAAAATAGAGAAGCACAACAAATAGGGGAGGATGAAAATCAAGAACACCCCAACATTGAAATCGAGGGAGGGGAAGAACAAGACTCAATAAAGGAGGATGAAAATACCTTGGAGGACTCTGAAATGGTAGAAATTGGTACCCTATCTCTAATCGACATACATGGGGAGAAACTTATGAAAGATATACCAGAGGAGAAACTCTAGCAACTTTAGAGGGAAATGGCCAAAGGTAACAAGACATTAAGTACTGCAGGCCAAAGTCAAGAATCATAAGTAGCTTTGGGTATAAGGAAAAACCCACTCAAGGGTTCAAAAAATCTTAGCAGGGAGGAAAAAAAGTGATGTGGAAAAACTAGTAAGCAAAAAATCAAAGAAACCAGAGAGCTACTAGTGGACTTAGGACAAGCCTTAGCGCTTCTAGATAAGTATTTTGATACCCAAACCAAAATTTTAATATGGATATCATCTCAGAGGATTCAATGCACCAGGAAAACAAAGGTATTGAGGAACAAGATAAAAAAGGAAGTTCCAACCATTATGATGATACAAGAAACAAAATGTGATAGGGATATTATTATCTCGATAGCCAAAAAGATATGGAAGGGTAGTGAGACAACAGAATCAAAATTAGAGGGTTGCTTGGGAGGTGTGGCCATTATGTGGAATCCCAATCAAGTGATCTTAGAGGATATACTAGAGACTTGTAGGTTTATCACAACTAGCTATAAGGAAATTGGTTCATTGGACACAAGGTTTATCACAAATGTATATGACTCAAACACTCATGTAGCCAAGGAAAGGTTTCTTGACTCATTGAAGGCTCTAAGGCCAACTTATGAAGAAAAAAATAGGATCATGTTCATGGACTTCAACATGTTCACCTCCCTCCTGGAGAAAAAGGAAGGTTCTCGACACTTAAAATAAATAAAAAGAACCTCTCTAGACTCAATAACAAAACTTTAAAATGTGGATATGAGAGTGAACAGTGGATGCTACACCTAGAACAAAAAAATAGGGGGCTCACACCAGATAGCAGTTCAATTGGACAGATTCTTGGTAACAAAATACTTGTTGAGATAAGGGGGAAATCTAGACGTTGATATCCTTCCATGTGTTGGTTCAAATCACTGGCCAGTCGACCTTTCTTGGGCTAGTGTAAGATCCTCAAGATCCAAACCTTTTTGTTTATGGTTAACTCAATTGAAATTCTAGTAGAATATCATGACCTGGTGGGAGGAGAGGGTTCTAACTAGGGGATTGAAAATATATGTCTTCCAACAATGACTAAAAAGAGTGAAAGCCAAATAAAAATTTGGAATAGAGAAGTTTTTGGCAACATATTCCATGCAAAAAGAGAACTTTAAACGAGGATGGAAGAGGTTCAAGTAGAGATTATATTGCATGTTAAAACCCCATAAAGGAACCAACAAGAGGAAGAACTCCAACTACAATGGGGGGTACGAATGCAATAAGAAGAAATATTGTGGAGGAAAAAATCCAAAATACCTTGGCATAGAGAAGGGGACAAAAA
>JASDQU010585918.1:20509-32119 GCA_032191745.1 Picea mariana | reverse complement strand
CTAGACTCAATAACAAAACTTTAAAATGTGGATATGAGAGTGAACAGTGGATGCTACACCTAGAACAAAAAAATAGGGGGCTCACACCAGATAGCAGTTCAATTGGACAGATTCTTGGTAACAAAATACTTGTTGAGATAAGGGGGAAATCTAGACGTTGATATCCTTCCATGTGTTGGTTCAAATCACTGGCCAGTCGACCTTTCTTGGGCTAGTGTAAGATCCTCAAGATCCAAACCTTTTTGTTTATGGTTAACTCAATTGAAATTCTAGTAGAATATCATGACCTGGTGGGAGGAGAGGGTTCTAACTAGGGGATTGAAAATATATGTCTTCCAACAATGACTAAAAAGAGTGAAAGCCAAATAAAAATTTGGAATAGAGAAGTTTTTGGCAACATATTCCATGCAAAAAGAGAACTTTAAACGAGGATGGAAGAGGTTCAAGTAGAGATTATATTGCATGTTAAAACCCCATAAAGGAACCAACAAGAGGAAGAACTCCAACTACAATGGGGGGTACGAATGCAATAAGAAGAAATATTGTGGAGGAAAAAATCCAAAATACCTTGGCATAGAGAAGGGGACAAAAACTCTTATTTCTTCCACAATTTGATGATAAATAGGAGGCACCACAACAAAATCATCTTCTTAAACTCAACACAAGGAAACAAGTTGGAAAAGCAAGCAAAAATAGAAGAAGAGATGCTTAGTTACTACAACCAGCTCTTATCTAAACCATTGGAGGACAAAGTAGATGTTATCAAAACCATCATTGGTTGCATACCATCCATAGTCACCCAACAGTAAAACAATAATCTAATGAGGAACATATCCTTTGAGGAAGTCTAACAAATAGTGAGTAGAATGTTATCCGGAAAGGCTCAAGGATTCGATGGATTCACCACGATCTTCTTTCAAACCTTGTGGGTAGTGGTGGAGAGGGATGTCTAAGAAATAGCAGAAGACTCTGGGAATCCTTCAACCTTTGAATTCCACTTTTATTATCCTTATTCCAAAGGAAGTATGCATAAACACAATAGACAAATTCAAACCAATAACCCTTTTAAATGTAATAGCCAATAGATTGAAACAAAACTTTGGATATGTGGAAGGACACTGAATCGCAAGAACAAGGTGGATATGTGGAAGGACACCAAATCCTAGATGGAATCATAGTAGCTCATGAGATTATGCACTCATTAAAGGTAAGCAAAAAATATGGCATGTTGATCAAATTGGACATGTCAAAAGCATTCGATCATCTAAATTAGATTTCAAAGAAGAAAAGTTGAGATCCTTTGAGTTCAGTCAATATTGGATCTGATGTGTCATGAATTTGGTCACCTTAACATTTTTTCCAGTCCTAGTGAATGGATCACAATATCAAGTTTTCACCCTTTTTGTTCATCCTAATGTCATAGGGACTCAGAAGAAGCCTATGGAAGGTAGTGGCTAACGATAACCTAAAAGGCCCAAACCTCCATCAGAGTGTTGATACTCTCTCTCATATGCAATTCATGGATGACATGATGTTTCTCGGCACACCCTCAACTAAGGAGGACAAAAATATCAAACGGGTCCTTAACACTTTTCTAAAGGCTTTAGGGACTCTAATAAACCAACGTAAATCGAACATATTCATTTTCAATACCCTTATCAATATTCAAAGAAATAACTCTCGCATTTTGGGATTCCCTGGAGGATCCTTAACCTCAAAATATATCGGTGCTCCTTTGGTTGACAATGCAAAGAGAAGCATCTCATGAGAAGAGTGGTTATCCAAGTTGGAGCTTCAGAAGTCTCTCCCCGCCGAGGACAATCCTTTTCATCAAATAAGTACTTCAATCAATGCTCGTATATCTCTTCTTGGTGCTAGTTACTCATATAAAAATTATCAAGGATATCAAGGGTCTACATAGGGCCTTCCTATGGGGTGGACCAAAGAAGGAAAAAAATAGGCTTTGCTGGCATGGGAAAAAGATTGTAAACCAAAGGATTCAGGTGGGCATCCAAGACATTCACACCATGGGACATATATTGGCAAGGAAATTATGAGTGGCAATGGATTAAAGGAAAATGAGAATTATGGGGTAAGCTTTGGGGGGAGAAATATGCAACATACCTAGAAGAGGATGACCTGGTTATAATGGATAAAATTAGAACAAGGTTTATGATTTGGAACAATGCTTGGAAAATTAGAGGCCTAATACAAATTCATTATTTTTGGGAAGTCAGATCTGGGTAGACAACATTATTTTGGGAATATTTGTGGCAACAAAATCCCATTATTGTTCATAGCCCCTCTAAGGGAGGCTAACCCTTACAAGTCAAAGATTGGAAATTCATCTCTCACTACTAGGAAACAGAGTCCACCCCAAAACAAGGAGTGTAATACCTCGATTTTGAGTCCCCAGATTAATAATGTATTTTTGTTTATTCATGAAAGACTAGAGTGCATGTAAAGTTGAAAGGACAGAGAGCCTAGAAATGTAATACTTTAAATATTAATAATAAAATGCATTGCTAGCTGCAAGACATACAATGACATAGATAGTGGGCTATGATTCCACAAGAGAGGGAGGATGAAGGGGATAAGTATTTTTATTATATTTTATTCACCCATCTTGGAATTAGTGGGGAAAAGTGGTTACATGAGATTCTTGGGGAAGCCATGTGGTGCTTAATTGCATGTAATTATATAAACCTCATTTTTTGTTGTTTGGGGGTTCCTCATTCATTTGTTACTTGTTCCTTGTTCATTCTTGTTCACTCTTGTTCTTGGTCTAGGCATGACAAATGAATAATTGGCACGAAAAGAGCCATTTCTTGTTGGTTGTAGGTAACTGTTGATTATTCCGGCAATAAATTGATGCCTATGTGCATGAGAATGATGGAAGTTATGATAGAACTATTTATAGGTGAGAATCCTTGGAGTTTCCAACATTGATATTTCTTGACCAATAGCACTGGAACCATGGAAAAAAAGTGGAATAGCTCGAGGGACTACGTTGCAGAGAAAGGGGTTCATTTTTTTGGGTTGTGTAGGTTGAAGGGGAAGAGAGTTGGTAAACTAGGATTGTTGTATGGTTGGGAAACTATGAAAGTTTGATATCTAATTATTGTGTGTTTTAGAGTCATCCTAGGACCCATCCTTGTGGATTCATAGTGTTGGCTCGAGGGTGACCCACTATTGAGAGCTAGAACAACAATGTATGTGGTTGGGTAGAATGTTTGATGTCTACATCCAGTTGGTGAATGTTTATTTAAAAAGATAAGTTCTCTCAGTGTTTTCTTGCATTTTGTGTTCCGTTGTATATTAATTATCTCTGAGATGTGTTATAATTTGCTTGTTGTTGTCAATGATGTGCATGGCATGTTATTCTTTTATTTTATAGTTTAGTTTGATTAATGCATGTGCTTATATCGTGTTTCTTTATTAATTAATATGTATCAAAAATTGGAAATCCATCAAGAAAGTGAATTCTTAAGGTACCTAGGTTGAAGGGTGCGTCATAAATTGGTATCTGAGCATTTTTTTGCATTTGTTGGCAATGGGTACGTTAGATATTGGTATCAAAGCAAATTTTGTGTTTTCTGGTAATGGGTGCGTTAAAGATTGGTATCAGAGCGTTGATTGCAGTGCTTGGGATGACTTGTAGGTCAAAACTTTTATAACTTTTGTAGAGGCCGAAGTGGTGGATGTTGGGGCACCTGAATGTTGTTTCTTGAAATTATGAATTTTTGTGAATATTGGAAAATTTGGGAATTTTTTTGTACGATGATGTCAGCGTGACATGGAAGCCACGGTGGTAGACCAATGGCACAGTGTAAAGCCACAGCGGTGACATGCCAGGCCCCATTGGTGGGGTGGTAGACCACCGTGGCATGGCTACTGTTGGGGCGACGACCCGATACCACTAGTGGTATTAGAGTTGGGTGGTAAGTGGTATCACATCACGAAGGGAGAGGTTTTGAAACATTTCTTAGCGATGTGAAACCAATGAGAATGCTCCACATTTCATGGGTGGTTTTTGGTATCGCATTGCAGAGGGCCATTAACCCTCGATCACTTTGGCGATGCGAAATCGTTGTGGATTGTTGACCATCCCCTGATCTTCACCATTAGATATGGGGTGGGGACATGTTTCATGCAGGAGGTAAGGTGTGGAGGTGGACCCTATTGATGACATGGTCCACTGTGGTGGCAACCGATACGGGTGGGTCCCGTATTTATTAAAAAAATTATTATTTTATATTGAAACAAAAGGTAAGGTAATGTAAGAGAGAGGTTAGGGAAAGGGTAAAGGAGGATGACCGGAGGATGATGGGGCAGGCCAGAGTGGTTGGAAGGGTGACATGGAATCTCCTTAAGCTTCCATGTGGAGTCATGGTGCCACATCAACAACCGCCTCAACAGATGCCACATTTACAAAGAGTTGGTTATGCTTCAAAATAAGAAGTTTGGAGCCATTTTCTTATTTTGGCCATAAATGGATCAGATTAAGTCAGTTTGAGATGAAAATTATCGGTTTTATCTACAGTAAGGAGGGATACAAAAGTGCCAAAGAGGGCCACTGGCCATTTCTACTTGGATGTTTTAGAAAGTTCAAAACAAAGTTTTTTAAAGATCGGAGTCCAGTTCAGTGATCGAGACCTAGATTAAGTTGAATTTTATGGAGAGAGTCCAAAAATCATACATGAAAACACCTACTGAAGGAATTGTATAAAATATAAGGGGTTTAGAAAGGGGATGTTGAAATAGACCAAAATCCACTCCTAACCACTTTTTGGGGATTTTTTTGATTTTCAGAGGAGGAAAAATTATCTCAGATCTCAAAAAGGGAAATTTTAATTACTCCAAAATTTCCATACTCATCAAGACAAACAACTTTGGTTTAGTGAAGTTTTTCCATAAGTGCACAGATTGAGAGATAATCAGTTTTGCTAAAATTCCATCTGGAAAAATTGTAAAAAGGACAAAGTTGCAAATTCCATATTGTTGTAGAATATTACTAGAGAAATAAATGGAGAATACCAAAGTTAATGTGTGATCACCATCATTATTATTATCAGTGCTCGATAGAAAAAAATTCTTGGTTCTTTATGTATTTTCTTCTGTAGTTGACACAAATTGGCCTTCCAGTAAAATTTCATCAATCAAGAAAATGCACAAATGGGGCGATATGGTTTTTTCAGGAAGCCATAACTTTCAGCTTAAATATCAGAATGGAGCATAAGAATAGTGATTGGAAATATGATGCAAAGGAGAATATCCTGGATTTATTATAATTTGAAGAAGTGTGATATAATTCTTCATGAATTGAGTAGAAAAAGGACTTGTAGAATTAATTGACAAAAAATATATAATATATATAATTCTAACAAAAATGGTTGCTTGCACATTTTGCAAAATTAGAGGTACAAGGAGATCAGTTCAAGCCTAGGATTGCATATCAGAGTCATGGAGGATGCACATGGATTCTATGTACAATCATGAGAGAGAAGCCAAAGGCCAAAATATTAGTGTGGGAAATGTTGAAACAAAATCTAATGGACATAGGAGCAGAGTGGAACCAATAGAATTGGTAGAACTATGAGAAGTATCAGAATGGAAATGTAAAGTTATATAGTTGACAATGAGAATATAATAAGAACACCAGAGGAGAAAAATCAAATAAATGCTCGAATGATGCAAAGCCTAAATTAGTTGCAGAGGCAAGCGAAGAATGGATCAGGCTCAAGACATGAGGAAGAAGGCAAACATCATGAAAGAATATATAACTATAGAAGACCCAATCACTCAAGAAGTGATATTAGAACTCGTAGACATCACTCACCTCCTTAATCAACTAGGATTTTTTATACATCTGAAGAGTCAAGGAGTAGTCAATAAGTGTCTCTTGTTAGGTATCAAAGAAGAAGATATGAATTGGACAGTTTGCAAGGAGAGCATAGGAAACTTAAGCCACCATCCTTTGATGGTGAAAGAGAAAGGGAAGATGATATTGAAGCCTGGTTGCTTGGAATCAGAAAGAATTTTCAGTTTCACAATTACTCATCTAACCTAGAAGCTAGGATTGTCACATACCATTTACATGGAAAAGTTGTTATGTAGTGGGATCAGATGAAGCAATTTTAGCACATTAATGAGAGTAGTATCACTTGGAAGTAGTTCAAGAAATATTTTTAGCAGAAGTATATTTCAGAGCATTATTATGACAAGAAGATGAAAGAGTTGTTTGAATTCGGGTTGGGGAGCATGACCATGGGAGAATATGAAAAGAAGTTCTTTGGATTGTTGAAGTATGTGGGGTTTATCAACGATGAAAAGGTGAAGATACAAAGGTTTCTAAGTGGACTGCTATCTTTCTAGAAAGATAATATTCAATATGATGAGCCTAGAACTTTGAAAGAGACCATTAGAAAGGATAAGTACCTATATTAGCAAGGCAGGGGAAAAGAATCTTGAAGAAACCTTGGAAGGATAAGAAGAAGGAGAAATTTGATCAGAGAAGGAAGGGATTCAAACATCCTTTAAATAGAAACATTCCTAGCACAAATAAGCAAGATCAATTAATCAATCAAATGTTGGGGATGTAAAGAATATCACATGTACAAGGATTTGTCTCATAGAGAAGACAAGATGAGGACATTGCACAACATCCAAGAGGCTACTAAAGTAGAAGACATGGGCACAAACATTGCAAGATTATATGCAACCTTGGAAGATCGACAAGCATAATACCAATCCCATATGATTGAAGTGTTGATGAAAAGGAATGGATATCCTTATGCCAACATTTTCAAATCTTGTTGGGATAAAACAAGATAGGCAGGATTGTTACCCTATGTTTATAGTATTTTACAAAAATATCAAGTAGTCCTCAAGGAATACATACTTGTGCCTAATGATGTATTTTATGTTGTGTTTTGACAAAGAAATAAATAAATGTTTGTAATAGAAATCCATAACAAATTTAATGAACAACCATGAAACAAAATCTAAAATAAAGATTACACATGTAGTCCAAAATGAGACACAAAACCATCAATGATTTTATTAATTCAGTTCTTAATTACAGCCAAAAGGATTCTTTCATACCCTAGAATGGGTAAGGACCAGAATAAGACTTAGAAGTCAGAGGTGGAATGTTACATCACATAAAGACAACTGGTGTCTTCTAAGTAAAACCAAGACTGAGAAAAACTAAATCGACAAGCCACGATATGCCACTGTCTTGACTCTACAAAAAATTCCTAATCAGCACTAAAAAGTAATTCAGAAATCCAATAAGAATTTACAGACTATCAGAAACAAATGATCAACCTTCTAAAGCATGTCAACAATCTGTGTTTCTTGGTCCTTCTTATTGCCACATTCAGTAAGACCTTGCTATCAACAAGAAGATTTTAGCTTTTAAGTGATTCAGAATGAATAAGTAGTAATACAATCTCACTTTAGAGAAAGATAAAACATTTTCAGAGTTTGTGTTTCTATCTCTCCCCCTTTGTTTTTCCCTCAAGTCTTTCTTTTATTCTCCAAAAGTAGTTTGGGTAGTTCCAACTACTTTTAGTTAAGTAGTAAACTAACTTTGAATTAAGTGAGACAACTTTAATAAATATATGATAATGGTGAATAATAATATAATAATTAATAGGTGAAGTCCCACTATGTTCTTGCTTTTCATCTTAAGTAATCCTTATAACTCCAAAGCAAAAAGAAAATGTGTAAATATGTGTCATAAAATGAAATTTTCATCCTTGTGTCTCCCAAAAATATATCATGATATTTTAAGTTCCAAAATAAATATCATAGATTTGTCATAAATATTTCCAAAATCAAGTATTAATTTCTTAAGATAAAATTAAAATAATTCAAAGAATTTCTTCTTAAAGAATTCTTCCCTTTCTCCAAGTTATTCAATTAATGGATGCAAGTTATTCAAACAGATTTCCATTTTTCCATTGTATTATAAAAAATACTTAGAACATGATAGAAATCAGTAAATAAAATATCAATGTCAATCATATTTTAACTATGACTCTAAGAAACACAATCATCAAGTATGAAAGGGAAAAAATAAATGTGATAAGTGGAATTAAGTAAAGAAAATCCATGACGTATTAACCTCCCAATCCTTCATTTAACACTTGAAAAATTAAACTTCAAAACTCCTTAAAACATCTATGTACATAAGCAATCCCCTTTCTTTATTTTTAAAAAATATGAACATAATTATGACTTTCATGTTATAGTATATACTTTTCCCACAACATTTCATATTGTCCAAAACCATTTATGACTGTATGCCAAATATGACGTTCATCTTTATTATATAAAGATGGAAAAATGAGGAAAGTGAGTTTAATGTAAATGGGTAAATGGGGGTAATTTTATGAACTTATATATGTTGTCATTTCTTTAATATATGAACATTGGTTTGCGTCTAAAATCAATAAAGTTAGAATCCCACGTATGATATACAAAGCTCAAATCTCGTGGTTTTTATGATATGTTTGAGTGTTAAAAATCTTTTTAATGTCATTATGGAATAAGTGTTGCATGGCAGTGTAGTCCCTGTCAAGCAGGTTACAACGTAAATTGTGGAAAATGGGGTCGAATTGTAAATGACGGAAGTGTTTGGTGCAAAATATATATCACGGAAATATTGTGTGCAACATGTATATCACAAAACATGAGGCATAAAATTTCGTTAGTGCTAAGGCGGAACCCCACAGAGAAATAATTGGCTAAGTGTTGAAAGGAATTGTGGTCGGTCGGGCTCATGATATGACAATATAGGACCAGTAATTTAAATTGTATTTATATTAATGTATTGTAATAGATAATTTGTGGTCCAAATGTAGATCATGTTCCAATATGTGGAGGAATTGTAGACCACGGAAGTTTTTGGTGCAAGATGTATACATCGGAATTGTAGATGACACAAGTTTTGGGTGCAAGATCTATAATAGCGCGTCGAAATGCAAATGACGGGAGTGTTTGGTGCAAAATGTATATCACGAAAGTGTTGTGTGCAACATGTATATCACGGAACATGGGGCATAAAATTTCGTTAGAGCTAAGGCACGACCCGCGAAGAGATAATTGACTAAGTGTTGAAAGGAACTGTGGTCGGTCGGGCTCATGGTGTGAGGATATAGCACCAATCAACGAGTTCGAAAAAAATCAGGTTCAAGTTTAAGTATATTTATTAAAATTGTATTTATATTAATGTATCGTAATAGATAATTTGTGGTCCAAATGTAGACCATGTTCCAATATATGGAGGAATTGCAGACCACGGAAGTTTTTAGTGCAAGATGTATATAGCAGAACTGTAGATGATGCAATTTTTGGGTGCAAGATCTATAATAGCGCCAACCCGGGGGTTGGTTGGGCTCTCATAAATCGTTATTGAATACATTTTTTTGGTTGTTAATGGCAATAAGCGAACCACTAAGTTGTCATGGGTAGAAGCAGAATATATATACAATTTGACAGGCGGGGCCTTACGTCTCCTCGGGAGCCCTTGTCACGATCGTTTTTCCTCTCTACTATCTTTCTCGTTACTTAGTCGTTTTTTCAAAAATGTGCCAATGGGCGCATTGGCGGACGGACCAGTTCACATTTGCGCTTGTGCTTTTATATCGTGACTCCGACCGACCCCTAACATCCACTTTGAATGATGGAAGTGTTTGGTGCAAAATGTATATCACAGAAATGTTGTGTGCAACATGTATATCACGAAACATGGGGCATAAAATTTCGTTAGCGCTAAGGCGTGACCCCACGGAGAGATAATTGGCTAAGTGTTGAAAGGAACTGTGGTCAGTCGAGCTCATGATGTGACGATATAGGACCATTAATTTAAATTGTATTTATATTAATGTATTGTAATAGACAATTTGTGGTCCAAATGTAGACCATGTTCCAATATGTGGAGGAATTGTAGACCACAAAAGTTTTTGGTGCAAGATGTATACAGTGGAACTGTAGATGACGCAAGTTTTGGGTGCAAGATATATAATAGCGCATCGAACTGTAAATGACAGAAGTGTTTGGTGAAAAATGTATATCAGGGAAGTGTTGTGTGCAACATGTATATCACGAAACATGGGGCATAAAATTCCGTTAGCGCTAAGGTGCAACCCTGCCGATAGATAATTGGCTAAGTGTTGAAAAGAACTGTAGTCAGTCGAGCTCATGATGTGACAATATAGGACCAATCGACGAGTTCGAAAAAAGTCAGGTTCAAATTTAAGTATATTTATCAAAATTGTATTTATATTAATGTATCGTAATAGATAATTTGTGGTCCAAATGTAGACCATGTTCCAATATGTGGACGAATTGCAAACCACAGAAGTTTTTGGTGCAAGATGTATACATCGGAACTGTAGATGACGCAAGTTTTGGGTGCAAGATCTATAATATCGCCAACCCGGGGGTCGGTTGGGCTCCCGTAAATCGTTGTTGAATACGTTTTTTTGGTTGTTAATGGCAATAAGTGAACCACTGAGTTGTCACGAGTAGAATCAGAATATATATACAATTTGACAGGCGGGGCCTTACGTCTCCTCGGGAGCCCTTGTCACCCTATTTTGAAGCCCGTCCAACCGTTTTTCCTCTCTACTATCTTTCTCATTACTTAGTCATTTTTTCGAAAATGTCCCAATGGGCACGTTGGCAAACAAACTGGTTCACATTTGCGCTTGTGCTTTTATATCGTGACTCTGACCGGCCGCTAACCATTCGATGCCTAGCAACTTTTTAGATCACAAATTTCCGGATAGGCGAGATCTATAACCAGGGTTGAATTGTATATGATGCAATTGTTTGGTGCAAAATGTATATCATGGAAGTGTGGTGTGCAACATGTATATCATGGAACAGGGGTCATAAGAAATCGATAGCGTCAAGTCGCGACTAATTGTAGAGTATGGAAGTTCAGGTTCAAGTTTAAGTATATTTATTAAAATTGTATTTATATTAATGTATCATAATAGATAATTTGTGGTCCAAATGTAGACCATGTTCCAATATGTGAAGGAATTCAAGACCACGAAAGTTTTTGGTGCAAGATGTATACAGCGGAATTGTAGATGACGCAAGTTTTGGGTGCAAGATCTATAATAGCACCAACCCGGGGGTCGATCAAGCTCCCGTAAATCGTTGTTGAATACATTTTTTTGGTTGTTAATGGAAATAAGTGAACCACTGAGTTGTCACGAGTAGAAGCAGAATATATATACAATTTGACAAACGGGGCCTTACCTCTCCGCGGGAGCCCTTGTCACGATCGTTTTTCCTCTCTACTATCTTTCTTGTTACTTAGCCGTTTTTCCGAAAATGTCCCAATGGGTGCGTTGGCAGACAGACCGATTCACATTTGTGCTTATGCTTTTATATGGTGACTCTGATCGACCGCTAACCTCCACTTTGAATGACGGAAGTGTTTGGTGCAAAATGTATATCATGGAAATATTGTGTGCAACATGTATATCACAGAACATGGGGCATAAAATTTCGTTAGCGCTAAGGCGCGACCCCGTGGAGAGATAATTAGCTAGGTGTTGAAAGGAACTGTGGTGGGTCGGGCTCATG